>JAMKCH010055404.1:0-12694 GCA_023653785.1 Ophioderma brevispina | reverse complement strand
GCACTTGTGCGATTTGTATACAATACGGTGGTACATAACATACCAGATGATCGACTTGCTCCCACCACTTAACCTGCCGTGGCCCTACTTGGTGAAAATTGGCCTAGCCGTGGCCCTACTTGGGAAAAGTGGCTGCCGTGGCCCTACTTGGCGAAAAGTGGGCCTGCCGTGGCCCTACTTGGGAAAAGTGGCTGCCGTGCCCTACTTGGGAAAATCCCGCTGCCGTGGCCCTACGTTGTAAAACCGTATTTCGCTGCCGTGGCCCGGCTAGTGTTAAGTTTCGCGCCGTGGCCCTGCTAGTTGAAGTTTCGCTGCCGTTGCCCGGCTAGTTGAGTTTCGCTGCCGTGCCCCGGCTAGTTGGAAGTTTCGTTGCCGTGGAGGGAAACAACGAAAAAAAAAACAGTATGAGATTTTGCCAAGTTCCAGTATGCATTCCACATGAACGGCCCGATGTTTCTCTTGAGAGCGGGGTGGAGATTCAGTTGTGCAAAGTTGGGTTTTTGAGGCATTACCCTTACAAGAAAAAAAAAAAGAAAAGTTTTTTTTTTTTTTTTAAAAAAGAACTTTTGAAAGATAACTGCCTTTTTTGGGCTTTCATATACTGGGAAAGAGCACAGGAGTCGCTTAAACATTGTGATCCCTAACATGCGTATTGTGGCGTATGCTTAATTAGTTAGATACATCATAACTATACCAAATTAGAGTAACTCATATACTACAATTACCACATAATAAAACAAAAGCCTGCACCATAGGCCACAATGTACAGGCCTGCCAAGAGAAGTTCCGGCCAGGGAACCTTGGTGTTATAGTCTTACATGGGCGCGGGTCGGGGGTCGGGAGTACTTGATGTACAACACTTTATATGTCAATGATAGATCACATACCACAAACTACCACAAAATATTGGTAGTTCTGTACATGTTATACACAGAGCTGGGAATAATAACCCGAGCGGAATCGCGCGTGTTCTTGAATAGGCCAGCAGCGAACCCATTTCTCACACACCTCTCGCGCCATCCCCCCCCTTGTTGTTGCGCAACCAGCTGTCGCGGTCGTCGCTGTTACATGCCCCAAAGAACACGCACCTACATATCTGTGCGTCGCGCGTTAATTTAGGGTAAGGGGAGATGGCCTTGTTGATTGCTCTGCCACTCCCGGGTAGGTGCTCGCCCGCTGTTGTCTTGTGGAATTTTGATTTCGGACCGGACTGCCCTCTTATGCTGTGTGCTTGCCAAGACAAGCTGCCCCTTAAGGTGAGCGAAAGGAAAATGAAAACCCAACTATTGCAACCGCCCACACGGCACTCGCTGCCCGTGGCCGGCTTTGGATGGAAAGATGGCGCTGCGTTGCCTGGCTGGTGAAAATGCGCTTCCGTGGCCGCTAGATAAGTAAGTGTGCCGGCCGTGGCCCGGCTAATTGAATATCCCTGCCGTGGCCCGGCTAGAATAACAAGTGTGCCTGCGTGTCCCTGCTAAGTGAATCAACTGCCTTGGCCCGGCTAGATAAGAAGTGTGCCTGCCGTGGTCCTGCTATGTGGAATATCCCTGTCCGTGGGCCCGGCTAGATAAGAAGTGGCACTGCCGTGGCCCTGCTAAGTTAATGCCCCTGCCGTGGCCGCGGCTAGTAAGAATGTCGCTGCGGTGGCGCGGCTAAGTGAATATCCTGGCCGTGGCCCGCCTAGATAAGAAATGTCGCTTGCTGTCGTGGCCCTGCTACGTGAATATCACTGCCGTGGCCCGACCAGTAAGAAATGTCGCTGCCCTGGCCCTTCTAAGTGAATGTCCCTGCCGTGGCCGACCAGATAAGAAGTGACGCTGCCGTGGCCCAGCTCAGTGGAATATCACTGACTCCGCCGGGCCCACCAGATAGAAAATTCGCTGCCGTGGCCTGCTAAGTGAAGATCAACTGTCGTGGCCCGACCAGATAAGAAATGTCGCTGCCGGGGCCTGCTAGTGAATATACTGCGGTGGCCCGACCAGATAAGAAGTGTGCCTGGCGTGGCCCTGCTAAGTGAATATCATTGCCGTGGCCCGACCAGAATAAGAATGTCGCCTTGCCGTGGCCCTGCTACGTGAATATCACTGCCGTGGCACGACCAGATAAGAAATGTCGCTGGCGTGGACCTGCTAAGTGAATATCATTGCCGTGGCCCCACCAGATAAGAAATGTCGCTGCCGTGGCCCCCTGCCAGTGAATACACTGCCCGTGGCCTACCAATAATAGAATTTCGCTGCCGTGGCCCTGCTAATTGAATGTCCCTGCCGTGCCCTCTAGGTTAAGCGGTGTCTCCAATACTGTCGTGGCAGGGTAATTGCCCGTCGCTTGCCGACTTAATTGTTTGCCATGTGTCGGTTTCCGCAACTGCTACCTTAGGAGATGGCATTGAGGGCCCATACCGCTTGCATAAGAAAGTGCCCGGCCTTGCCGGGTTTCTGATCGCAGACCCACACCGAGTGGTTGTGGTTCAGGTATGACGCGTAGAACCGAAGTTGCCATTTGGGCGCCCAACTGCCGGGGACCAAACGTATACTATTGGGAGTATGTCTCCCCGCACGGGCCCTCGGGTCGGTTTTCCCGGACCGGCCCTGTGCTGGATTTGGGTCTGAGAGGGTAGTGTATTTTGGGCCACATTTTTGTAGGCGCAGAACGGGCCGTTTTCCACCTAGTAAATTGATTTACCGATCATCGCTCTCCGCTGGAGAGAGTAAAAATGGAACTGGTGCCGTTGGCGAAATCTGGATTTTGATCTAGGACGCTTTGTTTCGGTAGCGGTACTTGGTTGTGTAACAAAATGTAGCATGCGCAGAGCCCCAAAAAGCCGGCCTGCAGCGGGTGGGGCCTGTTCGGGACCATAAACGTATATATCTAAGAGGGGGTGGTCTCCTCTGAGCTAGCTCGGATGCGAATGTCTAATATATACCGAATTAACTATACAATATCAATACCTATAATCTTTTTAAATACTCCCTATAGGTATACAGTGGCCTTTGAAGCTCCGCTCTGAGCGCGTTAGTGCGGTTTGGGGGTGAGGCCGCCGATACCTAGCGACCAGCACGACCAAAATTTGGCAGTAATTGACGGGAGATAGAGCGATTGTGCGACCGCCTGTTATGCAAAAGCAGCGCCGGACGCCTCCTGCTCCTCAGAACCTGCCGCCCACGGCATAAACTTCATTCGCAGCCATGCCCGATCCCATAGGAGGAGCGGTCGCTTGAAAGCGCCCTCGCCGAGAGTCTCAGCGTGGGCGCACTTTGATGTGCGTGGTGCGAGAAAGAGCGGGGACACGCCTTAAAATGACCCGCGGAAGTTTCGGAATGCTGGGAGGGCGTCCGAGAGGTCCCTGGCCCAACTCGCCTAGTAGCGTTAACATGGGCCCATTGAGACCTATGGTCACTTTGGCAACTAAACACTTGGCGGTCGGCCCTCGGTCAGCGCCGCCGAGATCTTCGGATCTATCTACTTGATTGATCCTGCCAGTAGTCATATGCTTTCTCAAAATTAAGCCAATGCATGTTAAGTACAAGCTTGTCTCCAGCGCAACTGCGGATTGCTCATTAAATCAGTCATGGGTCCTTGGAACGAGTTGCCCTACATGGATAACTGGGGTAATTCTAGAGCTCATACATGCCACCAAGCGCCCGACCTACGGAAGCGTGCTTTTATTAGGAACAAGACCACTCGCTTGTCCCGGCTTCGTTTGTGAACTCTGGATAACTTAGCAGATCGCACGGTCATCGTACCGTCGACAGATTCCTTCAAACGTCTGCCCTATCAAGTTCAACTTTCCGATGGTACGTTAGCGCCTACCAGGGTCGTAACGGTAACGTAGAATCAGGGTTCATTCCGGAAGGGAGCCTGATAAAATGGCTACCACATCCGGAAGGCAGCAGGCCGCAATTCCCACTCTCCGACCGGGTAGGTATTGACGAAAAATAACAAACAGGCCTCTTTCGCGGCACGTAATTTGAATGAGTACACTTTAAACCTTTAACGAGGATCTACTGGAGGCAGTCTGTGCCAGCAGCCTCGGTAAGTCCCAGCTCCAGTAGCGTATATTAATGCTGCTGCAGTTACAAAGCTCGTAGTTGGGATCTAGGGCTTAGGCTACCGGTCCCTCGCAAGGGGTGAACTGTTTGACCTAGCCTCCCTCGCGGTTTGCGCCCGAGTTCTCTTACTGAGTGCCGGGTGCGACCGGAACGTTTACTTTGAAAAATTGGAGTGTTAAAAGCGGGCAACAGCCTGAACATCAAGCGCATGGGAATAATGGAATAGGACCGGTCGGTTCTAATTGCGTTGGTTTCGGAGTCCGATGTAATTTTGAGAGGTCTCGACGGTGCATTGTATTGCGGTTGAGAGGTTGAATCTTGGATCGCCGCAAGACGAACCGACACGAAAGCATTTGCCAAGAATGTCTTCATTAATCAAGAACGGAAGTTAGAGGTTCGAAGGCGACCAGATACCGCCCTAGTCTAACCATAAACTCTGGCCGACCGGCGATTCGCCGCTTACTCCATGACACGGCTATCAGCTTCCGGGAAACCAAAGGTTTTGGGTCTCGGGGAAGTATGTGTGCAACGGACACTTAACGAATTGACGGAAGGGCACCACCCCCAGGATGGAGCCTGCCGGCTTATTTTGAACTCCACACGCTGGAAACTCACCCGGCCCGGGACACAGTAGGATTGAACGATTGAGAGCTCTTTCTTGATTCTGTGGGTGTGGTGCATGGCCGTCTATTTGGGTGGAGCGATTTGTCGGGGTTAATTTCCGATCATCGAACGCTACTCTGGCTTGCTAATAGTTGCGGCGCCACCCCCCGCCGATTGGCACAACTTTCTTAGAGTGACGAGTGTCGTTTAGCACGCGAGATGAGTAAAGCATAGACATGGTCTGTGATGCCTTAGATTTTCGTGGCCGCGCCGCGCGTACACTGAAGGAATCAGCGGGTGTCTGCCCTTGGCCGGAAGGTCTGGGTAATCGTTGAACCCTTTTCGTGTTGGGATAAGGAATTGTCATTATTTCCCTTGACCGAGGAATTCCCAGTAAGCGAAAGAGTCACAGCTCGCGTTGAATTTAGTCCTGGCCCTTGTCACACCCCCGTCGCTACTACCTATTGAATGGTTAGTAAGATCCTTGGATCGGCCGGGTCGGGCCGGTTCGCCGGCCCGATCCTGTCGAGAAGACGAATCAAAATTGATCATTTAGAGGAAGTAAAAGTCGTAACAAGGTTTCCGTAGGTGAACCTGCAGGAAAGGATCATTAACAGTAGCGTGCTTATGACCAGGCAAACGCCGCCCCGGCAACATGTTGTCATCAAAGGTTCACACTTTGCATGGTCATGCGTGCAACCCGAACCCCTCGGTGGAGGGCACTCCCCCCCTTCGGGGACTGAATGGCACTGCCCCTTAACCCATCTCCCACCGCGAGCGGGCCCTCATTGAAATGTGCCGGGGGGGCGATTCCTCCGCCTTGAGAGCGCGTCGAAGCCCCCTTTTCCTTTTCAGCTGATGGGGAGGCTCGGACCACTTACCCCGCTAGTAGCCCTTGCGTGTGCCGGCGAAAGTGGGAGGTCAGCGTCCCGGCCCAGCGAAAGCTGGTCGGGGGCGAGTAGGCGCCTCGAAGTGCGAACCAATCTTGACCGTCAGGGTAACCACGCCCGGGGCCCACGTACCTCTGCGGAAGCCGGCAAGCCGTGGGTACTCGGCGTAACAACCTGGCCAGTTTAAAGGCAAGCTCCACCGGTGAGCGTGCGCGGCTGTTTGGGGCTAAAAGAATCCTCGGGGCCGTCCGCTTCGTTTCCTGTTGTCGATACCCGCCCTGACTTATTCTTTTTTACCAGGAACATGTTTTTGGATCAAAACCGAAAGCCCCTCGGAAAAACACTAAGACAATCCTCGGTGGTGGATCGCTCGGCTCGTGTCGCCGTGAAGCACGCGCCAGCTGCGAGAACAATGGTGAATTGCAGAACATAACACATTTCTTGGGCATTTTGAACGCACCTGGCGTCCGGGCCCCCCGTGGCCGGACCTCGTTCGTCCTGAGGGGGTCCGTTAACTCTGGGGACGTACAGGCACTCGCGTATGCGGTGACACGCATACGCGGGATACTAAGGCCACCGCACCCGTAATCTGCGCCCGTGCAGCGGGCGCGGATCGCGTACACTAGATGCGAGCTTTAAAGGAGTCACATGACTAAGCGCACCCTCGCTCCACAACCCTTCTGTGTCCCCGTGGCCGAAGGCTCGGCCGACGGTCCGGGTTGAGGCGGAACCAGCGGGAAATCCCAAGCTGTTCTGACCGGTTAAATTCCATCATACCGCCTGGAAAGCGCTGCGGTGTGAAGGTAAGGTGCCGCCCCAAAGGTTCCGAGGCTCTCAGGCTTGAAAAGCGCTCCTGGCGTGTGCCGGGGCCCGTTTCGCTTCTCGAGGAACCGACACCTACCATTCTCAATGTCTTTAATGACTCGACTCAATCGAGCGAGATCACCCCGCTGAATTAAGCATATTCGCTTACTAGCGGAGGAAAAGAAACTAACCAGATTCCCTCATAGCGGCGAGTGACGGAAGAGCCCATCGCCGAATCCCCGCGTCCATGGCGTGCCGGGAAATGTGGCGTAAGGAAGCCGTGGCTGCCCGGACGAGGAGCCGACGTGCTTGTGAAGGAGGCTCTCATCCCATAGAGTGAGTTAGGGGAGGCCCCGCAGGCGCCCGTCGCCGGTGGCCTTAGGCTTCCAAGAGTCGGGTTGTTTATGTAAGGCAGCCCAAAGACGGGTGTAAACTCCCATCAAGGCTATCCTAGGCACGAAACCGATAGATGACAAGTACCATGAGGGAAAGTTGAAAAAGACTTTGAAGAGAGAATTTCAATAGGACTTGCAAGCTGCCGAGAAGTACACGGAAGGCCCGCATACTGTTCCGGAGATTCACGCAAGGGACTTCGTGCGCTCCGATTCCGTCGGCGGACTCCCCTCGGGAACCCTGACGGGGTGGTTAATGCTGTCGCCCCCCCTCGCCCGTCGCGCGCATTTCCCCCGCCTCTGGGGGTTTTTGGCGACCGACCGTTGATCGGCCGATTGGACGCGGCGGAGGCAGGTACCTCATCCGGCTCCTCGGGGTCGGAAGGAACGTATCAGTCTCGGCGTCCTCATCGGTCGCCAAGGTCGAGGAAAGATGACCACGTTTCCGCGCCTGCTCGGCCTTCGGGCTAGGGCTGGAGCCGCCAGACTCCCGCTCGTGCGGCGTACGGGGACTGTCCTCAGTGCCGCTCGCTCGTGCGGTCGAGAAAGGCTGGATCGCCCCCCCTCTCAGGTGCACGGGGGTCTGCACTTGGCCGGGCCCTTTTCGACCCGTCTTGAACACGGACAAGAAGTCAAACGGGCACGCAAGTCGAAGTGCGCGTATACGAAGCCCTCGGCGCATGAAAGTAAAGGACGGTGTAGGCCGTGCGAGGTGGGATCCTCGTCCTTTGGGCGAGGCGTCACCACCGCCCCTCCTCGTCCCGCTTGCTCGGTAGCAGGGGTGTGTGGGGGGGGGAGGGGGAGGAATAGCGTGTATCGCTAGGACCCGAAGATGGTGAACTAGCCCGAAGCAGGATGAGGCCAGAGGAAACTCTGGTGGCGGTCCGCAGCGATTCTGACTGCAAATCGATCTGCCCGACTTGTATAGGGCGAAAGACTAATCTAACCATCTAGTAGCTGGTTCCCTCCGAATGTTCCCTCCGGATAGCTGGCGCTCATTGAAAACAAGTTTTTATCTGGTAAAGCGAATGATTAGAGTTCTTGGGGCCGAAACGAAACCTACAACCTATTCTCAATCTTAAATTGGTATGAAGTCCGGCTCGCTGACTTGGAGCCGGACAACAGATTGAATTGCTAGCAGCCCAGTGGGACCACTCTTGGGTAATGGCAGGACTGGCGCGCGGGATGACCCGTAGCCGGTTAGAGCGCCTCACTCCCCGCTCGTCGCTCATCCCGACCCAGAAAAGGTGTTGGTTGTATAGTACAGCACAACGGTGGCCATGGAAGTCGGAATTCCGCTAAGGAGTGTGTAACAGCTCACCTGCCGAATCAACTAGCCCTGAAAGTGGATGGCGCTGAGCGTGACCGCCATACCGGGCCGTCGGCCGGCAGTGCAGTAGCCCCGACTAGTATGAGGGACGCGGTGTGTGAGCAACGACGCGACGTCCGCGAGAGGCCGCGGCGGAGCCGCGAACCGGCGCATATCTTGGTGTATTACAATACTCAAGTGAGAGCCTTGAGGCCGATTGTGGAGAAGGGTTCCATGTGACACCGTTGCAGAAAAAAAAAAAGAAAGAAGAAAAAACATGGGTCATCCGATCCTCCGGCATGAAGTGTCCGCTCTGAGCGGGCGGCGCCCTCCCGCTTCGCGTGGGTTTGCGCCCCGTGGCCGAAAGGGAATCGGGTCAATATCCCCTAACCTGAAGGCGAGCCCGGCCATCATTTTTGTGGTCAGAGCTTGCAAAGCTAGGAGCCCGGATCACGCTGTCCGGAGCCCCGGGGATTTGTCTTTTCTTTGTACGGGCGGGTTCCCTGAAACCGACGTGGTACGTAGATAGGGACCGGGGCCCCGTAGAGCGCCGCGTCGGGAGCGGCGCGGTTGATTGGCACTGGCCGGTCCTTGAAAATCCGGGGAACGAGCGTGGACTCTCGCTCAGGTCGTAACCCATAACCGCAGCCGGTCTCCAAGGGGAACAGCCTCTGGTCAATAGCACAATGTAGGTAAGGGGGGGGAATCGTCAAGCCTGATCCCCGTAACTGCGGGAAAAGGATTGGCTCTGAGGACTGGGTCGGCCGGGCCGGGGCTGGAAGCGCACGGACCCTCAGCGTGACTGGGGGCGAGCCGGTCGAGGTTGGCTTCGGCCTTCTGATCTGTCGAACCCTGACTTTGCATTGGTCCGGCTCGTGGACCGTCCTGGCTAGCGCGCCGCCCTCGCGTTTGTCGCTCGCCGGCTCCAAACAGCCGGTTCAGAACTGGTACGGACCCGGGGAATCCGACTGTCTAATTAAACAAGCATTGCGATGATCCGCAGACCCTGGCGTTGACGCAATGGATTTCTGCCCATTGCTCTGCATGTCAACGTGGAAGAATTCAATGAAGCGGCGGGTACCGGGCGGGGCAGTACTCTGACTCTCTTAAGGGGTAGCCAAATGCCTCGTCAGCTAATTAGTGACGCGCATGAATGGATTAACGATAAAATATTCCACTGTCCCTATCTCCTATCTAGCGAAACCACAGCCAAGGGAACGGGGCTTGGCAGTATCAGCGGGGAAAGAAGACCCTGTGGAGCTTGACTCTAGTCTGGTCGTGTGGTAATACATAGGGTGTGATGGTGGGAGGCCTCTGGCCGACGGTGAAATACCACTACTCTCATCGTTTCTTTACTTAGTCGTTGAGACGGGAAACGGGCCCCGCGGGGGTCCAGGCTTCGTCGCTAAGCACCCGGCCCTCGGGTTGGGTGCGACCCGCTCCCGAAGACAGCGTCGGCGGGATGTTGACTGGGGCGGTAACATCGTCAAATGGTAACCGCAGGTGTCCTATAGGGCCACGTCAGCGAGGACCTGAAACCTCGCGTAGAGCAGAAGGGGGCAATCTAGGCTTATTTTTATTATCAGTATGAATACAGACCGTGAAAGCGTGGCCTAAAGATCCTTTTGACTTCGGAGTTTTTGAAGCAGAGGTGCGCAAAAGTTGACCACAGGGATACTGTGCTTGTGGCCGCCAATCGTTCATATCGCCTTTGCTTTTGATCTCTTCGATGTCGGCTCTTCCTAACCTTGTGAAGCATAATTCACCAAGCGTTGGATTGTTTTCCACCCCTAATAGGGAACGTGAGCTGGGTTAGACCGTCGTGAGACAAGGTTAGTTTTACCCTACTGTTACAGGTCGGCGTTACGGGGCCAATTCCTGCTCAGTACGAGAGGACCCGCAGATTCAGACCGTTTTGGTACCGTTGGCTTGTTCGAGAGGACAGTGTGTGGGCGGTAAGCTACCATCTGAGGGAGTACGGCTGAAAGCCTCTTACGATTGACTTTCAACCTCCAGAATCCCGGCTGGTACGTCGTCGACCCCAACGGCTTTCCCGCTAGCGAGTAGTGGAAGGCCCGGGCGCTACCGCACCCCCCCCTTTCGAGTTAGAAGGGCCCGAGTTCGCGAACCTGGGACGCAGCGTCGGTTAGCCCCGACCTGTCCGCTGTTCCCCACGCCGCATCAAGTCCGCCTTGGATAGGAACGCCAAATCACTTGCAGACAACTTGGGTATGGATCGAGGTGTCGTGCCCAGTAGATCAGTCTCTTCGCTGCGATACTGCTGAAACTAAACCTTACAGATCCGGGATTTGCCCGCAACATACAGGCAATCCTCCGCAGCTCCGTGCTGGTTGCTCGGGGCAGCGGCAGGGCATGGCCGCTGACGCACAAGCAAGCTCCGGTGTTAACTTTGCCCGCAACAAGACGGGCGAAGTGCCGACCGGCCGGCCTCGCGACGCTTATTGGCATTGCCGGCCTAGCCGTTGCGCCTGCCACGGTCCGGAGGCGTGCTTACTTTGGTTCCAACAGTTCGAGTGCGTGGGGGAGTTGTGCCGGGGCGGTCGCCCTGACCCGAGCCCCCCCTTGTTGGCCTTTGCTTTCTGGCCATGGTCAACTTTATATGATCGGAGTTGGTTGCATGCCGTGGCCCGGCACTGGTTCAACTTGAACATGATACGGAGTTGTTTCTGCCGTTGCCCGTTAGGTACACTTGTAAAGAAAGTGCCCCGCCTTGCCGGTTTCTGATCGCAGACCCACAACCGGTGGTATATGTTCAGTTATGGCACGCGGTAGAAACGAATGTGCCATTTGGGCGCCCAACTGCCGGGGACCAGAACGTATTAATATTGGGAGTATTCTCCCCAGCAACGGCCCATCGGGTCGGTTTGACCGGAACGGCCCGGGGCGTGGTTGTGGGTCTGAGAGGGTAGTGTTTTTGGGCCAACATTTTTGAGGCGGCCGAGGGCCGTTTTCCCAATAGTAGTGGATTTTACGAGAGGGCTCTCCGCTGGAGAGAGTAAAAATGGACGGGTGCCGTATGCGAAATCTGGATTTTGATTAGGGACGCTTTCGGTAGCGTTACTTGGGTTGTGTTACAAAAATGTAGCATGCGCAGATGTCCAAAAAGCCGGCCTGTAGTTGCTGGAGCCTGGTTCGGGACCAAACGTATATATATAAGGAGGGTGGTCTCTCTGAAAGCTAGACCTCGGCGCGAATGTCATAATATATATACCGAATACTGTACAATAGTAAATACCTATATATTTTAATACTGCCTATAGGTATACAGTGCATTTGAAGCGTCCGCCCTCTGAGGCGTTAGTGCGTGTTTGGGGTGAGGCCGCCGAGACCTAGCGACCAGCAAGGCACACAAATGTTGGCACGGTAATTGAAGGGAGAGAGAGCGATTGTGCGACCGCCTGTTATGCAAAAGCATCGCCGGAAGCCTCCTGCTCCTCAGACCGGCCAGCCAACGGCCCATATAAAACGTCATGCGACAGCCAGGCCCGATTCCCATAGAGGAGAGAGTCTCTTGAAAGCGCCCTCGCCGAGAGTCTCAGCGTGGGCGCACTTGGATGTGGTGGTGCGAGAAAGAGCGGGGATACCTATGAAAATGACCCGGCGGAGTTCGGAATGGTGGGGAGGGGTCGAGAGGTCCCTGGCCCACTAGCCTAGAGCGTTACCAGGGGCCCATTGAGACCTAGGGTCACTTTGGGTGCAACTAGAACACTTGATGCGGTCGGCCCTCGGGTCAGCGCCGCGAGATCTCCGGATCTATCTACCTGGTTGATCATGCCAGTAGTCATATGCTTGTCTCAAAGATTAAGCCATGATGTGTAAGTACAAGCTTGTATCAAGCGAATCTGCGGATGGCTCATTAAATCAGTTATGGTTCCTTGGAACGAGTTTGCCCACATGGATAACTGTGGTAATTCTAGAGCTAATACTGCCACCAAGCGCCGACCTTAGGAAGGCGTTGTTTTATTAGGAACAAGACCAACTCGGCTTGTCGGCTTCGTTGGTGAAACTTGCGATAACTTAGCAGATCGCACGGTCATCGTACCGGCGACAGATCCTTCAAACGTCTGCCCTATCAACTTTCGATGGTACGTTATGCGCATACCATGGTCGTAACGGGAACGGAGAATCAGGGTTCGATTCCGAGAGGGAGCCTGAGAAATGGCTACCACATCCAAGGAAGGCAGCAGGCGCGCAAATTACCCACTCTCGACACGGGAGGTAGTGACGAAAAATAAACAATACAGGAATATTCGAGGCCCTTGCTAATGGACGAATGAGTACACTTCTAAATCCTTTAACGAGGGATCTACTGGAGGGCAAGTCTGGTGCCAGCAGCCGCGGTAATTCCAGCTCCAGTAACGTATATTAATGCTGCTTGCAGTTAAAAAGCTCGTAGTTGGATCTAGGGCTGAGGCTAACTAAACGGTCCCTCGCAAGGGGTGCACTGTTTGACCTAGCCTCCCTCGCGGTTTGCGCCCGGTTCTCTTAATTGAGTGCCGTGTGCGACCGGAACGTTACTTTGAAAATTGGCGTGTCAAAGCAGGCGCAACAGCGTGAACAGCAGAGCATGGAAATGGAATAGGACCTCGTTTATTGCGTTGGTTTTCGGAGTCCGAGGTAATGATT
>JAMKCH010055401.1:0-10197 GCA_023653785.1 Ophioderma brevispina | reverse complement strand
CTATATATAATTGTAGGGGGGTTATCACTCACAAAAATGATATACTGTTCAGAAAATGACCAAAATAAAACATGCATTACTGTTTTTGTCGCAACTTCAATAGATTAAATAATACAACCATCCTCCCACAGGGTTTTCTTGGTAATATGTACAATATAAGTTGATGTTATCCTTTCGAAGAAATTAAACTTGTTGAAAGTTAAAATGTTGGCACAAGTCACTGAATGAGCAAAGAGAGGCCAATGAGAGGTTGCATTGTAACTCACATGTACGCTAATTGCAAAAATGTATAATGCACATCATAATGTTCAAACAGCAAATTTAAACTTTTCTTCATGTCCATACAATGTACAGCTAAAACACAGAGTTATGTGTAAAGTTCATACAGTAGTCAGGATCTTAGAAAGATTGGAATGGTTTGTGGTTTCACATTGGCAATGGCACACATATCGGTTATAGTCTGAATTTGACAAAGTAAATCTGTGGCGAAGAATTTTTTTTAATGTTTTTTTTAAATGGGGGTTCAATTCCCAAAATAAAAGATTACAATACCTTTGGTAGGATAGCAGTAGCTTTTGTATTGGGTTTGTATGATGAGGATTGCCTGCATTGATGTTGCTCATAATAATAGCCTGTGATTACTTGTGCCCTGTGGAGATTGGTTTGGTGGACCAAAATCATAAATGTTATTTTTCTAGTTCTAAAAATTTGACGCTCGGAACTGTGTACATGAACAAAAAGAAATCATGATAAGCATTTGCATCCGGTTCTTATAGCTACATGGTGGTATTATCATTTAATATAGGTCAGTGCTCAGTGAGTTTAATAAAATCATACTTGGACTGAAATGGATTTTTACTGTTATATTATTTTAAATTAATGTAGGCCTTTTGTCTTGGAGAAATAATAGTAGGCCTATCAATGGCCTACAGCAGTGTTTATTTTAGTATTACATATAAACATAAAGATATAATGTCAGCTCTATAGATACCAAATTTGTTGAAAAAACTTGATTTTTAAAGAAAATATCAACATATTTTCACTTAACGAGCCACTAAAAATTACCATTTCCCATAGAGATTGTACATAGCGACCACCGCTTTCCTATGCACCGCTTCCGCACCACCCCCGACTTTGTCAATTGAATGAATGCCATTCTGTCTATGTTCAAGATACCTCAATGAAACGTTCCATACTAATAATTAAGATTTCGATTTCATTTGATACCAAATTTATGGCCATTTATCTTGATACTTCAAAAGATTCATTAAAAATCTAAACGACCACAGTGAAAAATGTGGACTCCACACCCTTTTTGGGTGTGGGGTCACAACGGTGGCCTTATACGGTAATACAAGGTCATATTTTCATACAAATATTCACACCCTCCCTACCCCAACCACTCCCTCCTAATTTGATGACTGTTGTAATGGCCATTCGGACAAAAAATGAGAAAAAAATTGCAAAAGTGTCAGGTCAGGTTTCCTTTGAGGGCCTGCTAATGGTTATCGCTCTCACTTCTTGATGTAACAATATAGTCTTAGTCCTGTTACATGAAATTGATAAATATCTTCATGAATTAAAATTGTGTTAAGTTTTTGTGCACATAAAATGTCCATTTTAAGGAAAACAGGAATAAAGTTAAAAATTTCGTTTAACTTCCATTCTCTGTGTCAAGACTTACATGCATTCCGCCAGACAGAACAATGAAACGCGTAAAGGAATACAAGTATGCATATTACAAGCAGCAACTAGCGCGCGTAATGCCTATTTCAGAAAGGAATTGTGACGGCGAATATAACTTGTTTGTATGCCTTAAATGTACTTTTTAGGTGTGTTGTGCACTCATACACCACGGGTGTCAGTAATGACACCAGAGATTAACTTAAAATAAGAGAATGAATGTATTGTGCCCCCACCACCCAATGGGAATTGGGACCTGTGAAGGATGTTGGTGGCAACAAATGGCTGGCTGCGCTAATCTGGGACTGATATGCTGGTCAATATAAATTATTTTATTAGTACGAGTGAGTAGGTTGTAATACGAATTGCAAACATGGTTAGCTCGATAATTAATTTAATGGAGGTTCTTTGTTGTTCATGGTGGATGTGTGGTTTGGGGACAACTGACAAGGGCCGATGATGATTGCCATCGATGATGAAACTTTTGGTATTTTATTCAACCATTACATGTAAGGTCTTTGTCTACATACCTGATTGATCTATATTCCGACCTTAATTTCTTCACATCGCAAAATCTGTTTGGCACCTGGCGTGAAATCCGACGTCTGCGGGATAGGAGTGGCAAAGCTGAACCCCTGGTCCCAATCCTATCGCCGCAATGTCACTGTGGTTCTTTCAGTTTCACGATCAGGCACGACATCACTACCTTCGCGAGTGCTGCTCTTTCTCCGGCCCAATCCGGCCTCAGCACATTTGAAATTCCACCCAATCTTTCGCGCACTTCACATATTTGGTCCACATATTTCTGATACTATGGCCATGATTTCACCCTGCATCAGGAACTAGGTGCATAATGCACGTTTTCTGTCCACACTTTTCCTGGTTGGTGACCTTGTGTGACATCGCCATGTTGTTTACGGTTACAAATCCAAAGCAGTATGTTTTGACCTCGTACGCACATTTTAACCGCGTTTTAGAGGTCAACGTTCGTACACTCGTAATATCGTATTGTGATAGCGAAACTGGAAGCACTCTTTAAACTGCTTTAATATGTAATAATAGATTCGGCCTGAAAATTGGTAATTTTAAAATTAAAATTCAAGAAGAAAAATGCTTGAACATATTAGAGGTGCAGAACAACCGGTTTTGTTAAAACTGATTTTTATCATGTTAAAGGTGCAATCGAGAGATTTTTGGGCACCCAAAAATTGCGTGGTCATTAATAGTAATGTCATATAGACAAGACACTCAATAAAAATTCTTACCTTGGATTTGGATACAGAAATGTCCTCTTATTAAGAGAGAGAAAAAAAAGGTGATTTGATTTGCTTAATTCAATATAAACATAGGCCGCATTTACGATTTCACCATACGAAATATAAATTTCAAAATGTCTTGTACCAAAGAAAAACATTTCTCAGCTTAATCCTTAGATGGGGATATTTATTTATAGAAAGAACGCTTTTACGAAGGGCAAAAATTCAGTAATTTCTATTTTTTTTGTAGGGACAAATGATATGTGAAACTCTCTCGTTGCACCTTTTAAAGCATTGATTTCGGCAAAAAGTGTGTACTGCCAGGGGTTGCGCCACGTTTTTTTAAACGCTACGGGATTTGCCCGGTGGCCGAAAATTTCCAATGCTCTAGTGGGAAACACGAAATGACTATGACGCTCAAATGTTACAGGATTTTCATATATCATCAATGTCTACCACCACACTTAAAACGAAAAAATCCACGACCTGCTGCGGTGCACATCTCGAATGTTGAAAGGAAGGGCCCAAATGGAGTTAATTCACCGACGATAAAGTTACTTGGGAATAGCTGCTGATCATTGTGTGGACTTACTGCTTCAAAGGCCTCAAAGACAATATCACTGTAAACAATTCTTCCACCGATGGCACTTGAAAATCAGCAAAAACCACAGAATGTCGGCCTGTTTCCACCTATTGCAAACCCAATGGGCTAAAAGGGAAATTAACATCACTCTAGAGTGGAGAAAAAATGTCACACGATCCAACACCACGACCGTTGGCCTTTGTAATTGACCAGATAGTCGCTGCCAAGACTCAGTCTCGTGTTAACCTCCTCAGAAGGCTCCCAGGGGCTGAAGGGGGCCTCTTTTGACACTTTGCACACATCAACTGTTACTTTGGACATACTCAACTGCTGAATATGCCGCCACAGTATGGAGTCACAGTGTACATTCACACAAGATTGAGTAATTTGAATGATGCAATGAGACTGCCTAGCGGTTGCCTTTTGCGACCCGCCTGTATGAATATCTTCCAATTCTGTCTGGCATAGTCCTACAAACTTAGAAGGAACCCTTCAGACGATCAAAATCGTCAAGATGTGTGACGAACCTGTAACCTAATCCCCCTTACAACATATTTAGATCAAGGAGAATCCACTGAATACTTGCACCCCATCCATGACATACACTTGCCAGCATCTACATGGATCATTCATGGATCACGCCAGATGATCTTGAGCAATGGTCTTATCTACCTAACCTAGCAAGCCCAAAGGTTGTGACGGATAAAAAAAGCGTGGGTCATCCCTAACACATCAATAGCACGTCAATTGATGACTATGAGGTACTCAATTCCCCAATTCTCAATTGAAAAAAACTGGATTCTGATGGTAATTTGGGAGATCCCCGAAAAAAAAATTCATTGAAAAAATTGAAATTGGTCTGATGAAGAAAAGAGAAAGGTGGAATCTCGATGAAAATACCTGGTTTACCAATTGAAAAAACTTGGAATCTTAGGTGTGATGAAAATGGATTCTTGATGAGAAACTTGGTATATCGCCCGAGAATCTTGGTTGATCGATTGAAAACTTTTTCAACGATTATACTTAAATTTTCAATGATACTTAGATTCAATGTTTTTGGTCAGTGGTGATCAAAAAAAACTTGATTCTCGTAAAAATTAAAACACTTTTATCTAAATTTGCAGACATGAGCTTGATAATGATGATGTTAGAGAACAACTTTATTTGTTTTTGATCTGTCCCAAAGGGCGAGGAAAAACATTGACATAATCCATAACTATTAACAAATTTTATCATGAAGGTATAAGAGATTAATCATAGGACTGGACGGATAAGTGTCCCACAAGATACAATTTTTCAAACCAAACGCGCGCGTAGTGTGTGTGTGTGCGGTTCCTGTTGTGGGGGGTGTACGATGGACTGGGGGGGGAAGCATTATATAGCCAGTGATGTGAAAACAAATCTCTAAATGTTTTTTTTTTGTCATGTAAGTGCACTAATAGATGTATATAACTGATACAAAGTTTGACATCTTGCTCCCAAAATGGTAGAATATGGCAGCCTTTTGGAATTATGCAATTTAGGTATACTTACCAAGCATGTATGGTGCCTGTATAAGACAAAAAATCATAATAAAGTCATAAAATTAACAAATTTAGATTTAGGTCTATCATCTAACGGCCGCAGCGAGATGATGTTCACCATGGTTTGAGCGCCAAATGTCCCTGTTTGGCATTAGGTTGGGGTGTCAGCTGGATCCTGCTGGAGGTCTACGAGCAATAACATCAATGTAGTTAAAGGGGCGACGGACCCCTGTTTTGGCATGGTAACTCAACATGCTTGAGTCTGAGACTACTTGGTCATTCGCACGATGACGTGACCGGCAAATCGTGCACGGCGTTGGGCAAACAGAAGATGAAATTGGAGGGATATTCTCCATATTCTGTGCTTTGGTCTTGTGCTCACGCCAGGATATGTTCTGTACTCGCATCAAGAAGCTTGGTGTAGGTTGCCATCAGTCATCCGTAGCGCTTTCTTCATGCGTCCAGGTTCGTCCATATACAGGATACTCTTACACAGGCTCTAAAGAATTTCACTTGGTTGAAGGGAGAACCAGATTGCCAAAGGGTTTAGTTTATTGCAGGCATTCCAAGCTGGGTGACAGGAAGTCTTTTTCTTGCTGTCGGAAACAAGGACCTAGATACTTGAAAAGTCCTTGGACCTCTTTGAGTTGGCTACCATCTAGGGTACCATCTACAGTTATGGGTAGCAAAATAATATTTTGATTAATAAAATATAAACGCAGTGTAAAAATCTTAGAATTGGCGGCCTTTTGGATTTTGCAAATTAAGTACACTTTGCCAAGAATGAATGGTGTCTTATAAGACATACAATGTAATGAACTGTGAATATAACAAATTTTAAGTCATTTTAGGTGCCAGAATATTATTTAGCTAAAGTAATACAACAAAATTCTTGTACAAAATCTTTAGGATGCGGCCTTTTGGATTTATGCAAATTGTCATATTTCCACCACTGGATTTTTCTGGAATTTTAGTATGGCATTCTGGGGACCTTATAGAAATTCGTTGTGGTTAAAGAATTCTATTGCCCAATTTTTCTAGCTTCAGCCTAGAATTTAATGTTATTTTCTCAGCCTATTATAGTAACAGAATGCATAAACAAATTTGTCATATTCGCCTTAAAGGGAGCTATGTATAGAGTACATCAATCCAAAAGATATTAAGCAGATTTGGCCGACCAATAAAACAGTATTGTGACCCGTCAAGGGAGGTCAAATTTTTTTTTTTTGGTCGCGAAATAACCGCTTTCCTTGAGCAATATCCGAATGCAGCCTAAATTGACGATTTATTTATTTATTTTATATCTTTATACAGAGTGGACCCGATCAGCAATCAGCTTTTTACACAGGCCCACCATGTGGCACTACAAACATGATATATAATAAAACACTATTAAATTACATTCAAATACAATATAAACATGATAATTTTAATATACATACACAAAAAAACTATACAAAATCCATCGAGTGTCTTATTTATTTGAAATCACATACATAAATAATGTAAAATAAAAAGTTAATAAAAACACTGAAAAACATAATATTTCCAGTGATAAGCATGCATACGAAGTAAAAGTAACACCAGAACATCATTAACAATCAGGAAACAATGTAATATACACCCATAACAAACATAAAATTCAACACTTAAAAAGCATTGCAAAATGCCATAATTATATAACCAATGTAAAGGAGTCAAAGTGATTGCACCATACAATAACATATTATTTCCAGTTACAAGTTTGTACATATCGTTAAAGGATGGCACGTTGATGAGAATCTAAACAGATGGAATATACATTATTCCATACCTTTACCCCATTATATCGAAACTGTTTGAAAACATTCTAAATCAAAACCTTTTCCATGGAGGTATGCCAACTGGACCTGGCTGTGGATTGTCGTGTGTACAGGCGTGATGATTCACCGTACATAATAAAATTTTCATGCATAATGAAGGCTGTGCAAGGAACCATTGAAAACATGTGAAGACTCAAATCAAAAGCAGTAAAATATTGATGACGATCAGAAGCTTTTGAAACCAGTTTAGGCTCGTGAAACATTGGTTCTGAAGGGGATTAGGGTAAGGAAGTGACACCTAATATAACCGAGCACATATTTTTTGCAAAACATTAAGTTGTACTATATCTTCATTGCAACGACCATACCATACTAAAATGCAATCATTCAAAATGTGGTTGGGATCAATGCCTATACACAGTGTTAAGAGTATAGAATCAAGATTAAAATTTAAGACGACGTAATAATGTGAGTTTACCAAGTATTTTTCCGTTACCTCATGATGATGAACTTTTTTTTATGCCATATTCAATTCACTGTCGGAGGAAGACCCCTAGCATTTGAAGTAGTCAACGATTTCAAGTGAAGGTTTTGTACTGTAACATAAAAATCACTATAATTGACAGTATTAAAATTAGCACGAGTTACCAATAAAACATAACTTTTCAGTTTTGTCAATGTTTATAAATAACCATTTGACATGAATTAAAACAGCCTATAGTTTCTGTGAAATTTCATTAAGTCTATGCCACTCACCAATGTGTATCGTCACGCATACATAAAAAATTACCGTGTTTTATCACACTACTTAAATTGTTTTAAAAATAATGGAAAACAATGGACCTACAATACAACCTTGTGGTCCACACCCCATTTTTTACTTCTAATGGATTTGAAAATGACTTTTTTATAAAATTTTGCACACTTATGAGTTAAATAGGATTGCAAATCTTAAAAGTAAAATCATCGGCACCTATATCACGTAATCTGTAATTGAAAATGTGAATGGGTAACAGTATCGAATGCTTTTCGTAGGTCTATGAAAGCAACGCCAAGTCATATACATAATTAATATTCTCAACCCAATACGTACGATCATACCAGCAGACATGTTCCGTATAGAGTGTCGTGGACGGAAACCAGAAGGACGTGAATTTAGAATGTTGTTTTCGGTAAGAAACAAATAATTGGATTATGGACGGACTCTTTCAAGTATCTTACTTGTGCGGCTAAAACGGAAATGACCTATAATTATCAACATCATTTAAGTCACCACCTTTATGAAGGGGAACAACTTTTGTCAATTTCCACATGTGGGCAAAAACACCTGTAACGAAATGTTCCAGACTATAGTAAGACTTTCAATAATGGCTGGTCTTGTAACAAAAAGGCGTAAAGACCATGGGTGCCTTACCAGCCACTCATTTCAATATTTTTCATTTACAAAAATCACTGATACATATGAAAGATTCAACAGAGGACGTAAAAAAATTAACCGCCATCATTACATTAACATTAATCATCATCAAATATCGTGTCATTGGTGACATCATCGATCAAATGACTGCAACATGACAAAAGATTGTTTTAAAGATCCATTAGAAATATCAGAGTCGTCTCAAGAACATTACCATTAATTCAAGAGTTAGGGGTGACATTACTTCTTTCTTTGGGAGGATATTTTCTAAGTATTCAAAGTTGACCAGGAATTACCAAACAATCTGACTTTTTGTCTTCTTAACATATTGTTTTTTAGCCTCGAATCATCGCATACATTATTTTCGGTACATTTTAAAACATTCCATATCAGTAGCATCTTTAGGGAACGACATGCTTGACGATGTAAATAATACGCGCCCTCGCCATATGCTTTAAAAAATATTGCCATCAGCCAGGGACATGGAGCAGCCCACCCCTTACCAGGGCGTAACCAGAGGGGGGGGCAGGGGGGGCAGTTCCCCCCCCTGTGGGGAAATCTTGCCACCCTCTTGCCCCCCCTGAAGTTTATAAATTAGGTGATTACATAGGCCTATACTATACTAACAAATTATATATGCTTCGCCCCCCTGAAAATGTACGTGCCCCCCCCCCTGCACCCTGAAAAAAGCGGTTACGCCACTGGCCCTTACACGCTTAGTCTCGTTTGAGATATGTTGTATTTCGTCATAAACATACACTGGCACATCTGTAAAGTATCTGAAATTATTACACTGATTTACATTAATTCCAAGGTTAAAGATAAGAGCATTAAGAATGATTCCTTCATCAAAATTCTGAAAATCAATGGTGTTATGAATACCTTTATTGTGGTAAATGGTTTGCCCTTTCTAATAGCGTAAATCATAAAAATGGTCGATTACCAAATTTTCCAGAAACGCACTGTAGAGTGACGAAGGGAACATGTGCTGTTCAATTCAAAGATGTCGACAAATCATCAGACAGGCGGTAACAGTACGATCACAATTTCACCTTTTCCCGTCGTTTCGACATCTGCACTCAGTTATTAGTTATAGTAGGATCAAATTATGCATGTACCACACTAACCCAAAAAATTGCAACAGAAGGTTTAGTTGGCATTTTCTGGTAGTATAAGGTCAGTTTAATAAAATATCAAAAGTGAGTTGACACAAAAATCGAGTCCCAGAAAGTGTTCAAACGATGACATAAACAAAATGGCGCCATCCCGCCATTTTGAAAAAAAAACCGAAATCCTCATATCTCTGGCCAGAAATGAGCTAAAAAGGACAAACAAGATGTCATTTCCTACTAATTCTAGCATAGAAATCCATGTAAAATGGGTTTATTAAAGTGGAGTTGAGATATCACCCTTACCTCAGAATCCAACATGGCCACCATCCGCCCACATGTTGAAATGTACAAATTACAGTATTTTTAAAAATGTAACTTTTCCAAAAAATGACAAAACAAGATATCTGTTATTTCTACTAATTCTAGCGTAAGACAATCCATTAAAATGTTTTTTTTAAGGTGAGATATAATCTTGGCCTCTAAATCCAATATGGCTGCCATCTGCCATGTGAAAAGTATGAATTCTTTCACCTCGTTGATA
This sequence comes from Ophioderma brevispina, assembly GCA_023653785.1. Lineage (NCBI taxonomy): Eukaryota > Metazoa > Echinodermata > Ophiuroidea > Amphilepidida > Ophiodermatidae > Ophioderma > Ophioderma brevispina. The sequence continues at coordinate 280 of JAMKCH010055401.1, read as the reverse complement.
CCAGATCGGGCAAAAAATGGAAAATAAGGTGTTATTTTTGATAAGAAATACAATTAAGATGGTTGTTTTAAGTTGATTTTTAGTGGGCTCTTTTGGCCAAATTTTGTAGCCATGTTGAATTTTTATTGGTTATAAATAGCATATCACATTTAAAAATATAGTGTATTCAGTGAATTGTGCATTCTCAAAGTAACAGAAAGTGAACAAGATTCAATTATTCACATCATCACCCAAAATGTGGCAGAGACACTTGTTTGACAGACGATCGACCACATATTAC
>JAMKCH010055400.1:0-24509 GCA_023653785.1 Ophioderma brevispina | reverse complement strand
TGAAATTCAAAAATGGACGCCATTTTCAACATATTGAGCGTCTATCGGGACTTTCGAGCAATATAGAATGCCAGTTGGCGGCAATCCCCATGTGTGTGATGTCAAGGACACAAATATTACATCCGAAAAGGCACAAAGTGTTTCCTTTCGGTGGCCATATTGAATTTCAAATGGCAGCCATTTTTATAATACTTCGCCAATAGTCTAGATTTCGAGCAACATAAAAGCTCCATTTGGTGGCCCAAATACCCAGTTGTTGCCATGGAAAACATTTATACATTCAGAAAGTCGTGATTGTTTCCTTCAGGTGGCCATCTTGAATTTCAAAATGGTCGCCATTTTTAAATATACTTCGCCAATTCTGGAGCAAAATAAAAGGCTCATTGTTTGTTGGTGGTAATGCCCATGTTGATGATGTTATGATAATGATGTTGTGGCACTGGCAGCGTGTCACCGTGAAAGAAAAAGGCTAAGTGACCATCCCAACAGAAAAAGGGTGCTGGAGAACTGGTGAATCCCAGCTACTATTAGCTAATTGACATGCTGAATTGTTTAAATGTAGCACCAGGGTAAAGCCCCGGATCTGAAGTTTGTGCCTTCCTGAGTCAACAGGGTCTCTACCAATTAGGATGATGGGTTGGTCCTAACCTACTGGAAGGTCCAACCCTGATATTTACAAAAGATACCTGACAAACTTTGTTAAACCTATGCTGATTCAGCATCAGCACATACAAGTCCAGACAATGCAAAACATTCAAGAAAGCAGAACTGATATATAAAGCACAACTGTATGAAATTGATGCCATCTGTCTTGCAAGAAACACGCATTGTGCACAGCGAGCCACTACTACAGGATAATATCCATGGCTATGCATTATTACAGCCTCCGCCTGGAAGCATAGAAAAATCCAGCCTACAGGAGGTGTGCGTTTCTTTTCTCACACAGAACCCAAAAAGCTCTCAAGTAAACCCCCCCCCCCTCTGCAAACCTTGTCACACGTATGAGCGCATCCTGAAGCTTAACTGAGGGTAATCCTGAAAAACAGTCATTTGCTGCTATCATCCATATGAAACTGTCTCTCGCTTTTACCATGGACTGTCCACTGACACCGGCGTTTCCAGCCAATAATCTTCTGTGCATCCTGGAGATTGCGGTGCTAGACTTAAGGCCTAGGGACGCGCTGTTGCGCGTGCAGAGGCGGATCCAGCAGAGGTGGTGAGTTGCGTGAGGGGACTCATGAAAATGGTTAGCCTTGTTGCCAATGGTAACAAATCCAAAATCAAGCAAGTAGACTGTGGACACAGGCCTACCGGCGCCCAAATATGGAGAACTTGTCAAGCTGGGACTCACTCTGTCTTGATTAACACATTATAACTCAAGAGCCTTACAACACGGTTGAAGCTGTTACGTCTAATACATAGAAGTATATTGCAGCAGAGGATTAAGTGCAGTAGAGTAAAACCCCCTCAGAGATCATGAAAACAATTGACTGGAGAAGGTAGTGGGAGATACAAAGTTCTGCGACCAGTATACAGCAGCAGTACATAACAGATTAACAGGTTCAACACTCTTGGTGACGAGCTTGAAGATTAGAACCCAGCAGAATATAAATTATGAAGCCGTCACTTCAGCTAACAAAGGAAATCCACTGGAGATGCTACCTAGAAGAAAGAGAAGAATACTGCATTTGCCTCAAATGATAAAGTATCAAAGCCAGAGAAAAACTGTCTGCAGCCAAGAGCACGTACTAAATCACCAGAAGGGGGCGCAAGCAACCTTGACGGCTTAAACCCCCCTGTGCTTGAGGAGCATTTATCAAAGGTGAAGCACTGAACACCCATACATTATCAAATACACGTCTGCTGCTGACTGGGAGACATGATCGAGGGAGCTGTTGATAAGAAAGCTACTCACCTATAAAGAATCAAGGTGAAACAACTGAAGAGTGTTCGACACATGGTTTCAGCACAGTCGTTCTCATTTGGCAAACCACGTTTTCAGAATAACACTAACCGATGAACCTTTCATCAAAACACGATAGAAGATGCTTTACTCTCAGAAGGACCTGTCACTATAGAGGAGCTTCTAATCTGCCTGAAGAAACTGAACAATACCAAGAGCTGGTACAGACACATTCCGCAGTTATCTGGAAGAATCCACTTGTTCATGATAAACTGTTGGAATTTGTAACGACATCTACATGGGAAACAAACAAGATGCTTATTATATAATATCGTCATACTCCTTCCCAAAAGAAAGATGGACCTCCAACAACCCCAAAAATACAAGGAATTCACACTGTTAACACTGGCCTCTAGATTATACATTTCAATGCTGCTCAACATAATCGTTTCTCGCATAGACCCATTCTCAGACGAACCCAGAATGGTTTCGTAAAGGCAGATCAACACTTTACCCCAGATACTTGCCCTCGGAAGATCATAGAAGAGTTGCGAATTCCAAGAGAAAATTAGGTTTCCATTGTGTTTGTAGACTTTTCCATGCTTTGACCGTTAACAGGCGATGTAATGCTGCATATTCGTACCAACTATGGGTCCCAACGCGACGTACAGCACTTGCCCCATGTATGATAAACATCTAGCTTTGAGCAGACCAGGATAGGCCACACAGGAGTTCCTACAAACTACTGGAATCCTCCAAGGAGCTACTCTTTCCCCCTATCTCTTTGTAATCGTGGTGATGACAGCCTCAGACAGCCGTGGCCATCATGAATGAACAAGGGGACTCACCATCAAACCCAAGGTTCTAGACCTCACCAAAGGCAGCTCTTACATACCTTGATATGCAGATGATCTATATAGCTCCTAACCGCTGATCTGATATGTGTGCACAAGATCTAATAACATTACTGAGAATGCTGCAGACAAAGTAGGCATTACAATCTAAATGCCAAGAAGACAGAAATAGGACAATCATAGGAAGATAATCATCAATCTATCTGCCATACAGACGGTACCCAAATCCAAGAGGGGCAGGGACTTTGTAAGTAACTGGGGTCCTATGTTGCCGACAGCAAGAAGGCTCGTGTCACGCAAAAGTTGGAATGCTGCAATAAAACACCACCTATGGCAATCTGGTATCTCCAGCTCAGCCAAGCTGAAGTTCTGTAGAGCCTGGGAAGAGAGTATACTTTATATGGATCTGAGACACGGACAATGAAGAAAGAGCGAACAGGATAAACTGGATGCACCTACATTTTATGCGGATGCCAAAACATTTCAGGTCGTGAGCATATGACTAAAGCACAGATATGTGGAGATACCCTCCCATCTCATCTTCATGGTGCCCAACGCAAGCACGATTGACGGCACTGTTAAGATGTGATTGCTCGAGACATGCAGCAGGACCAATCTGCCATCCCCAACTTAATGACGGACGGGGACATTTGGCGCAACACGGCTGTGGCCGCTAGATAGATGGATATTGGTTTCAATACTGACATTGATGGAACACATGGACAGCATAACATTGGAAAACTATATACAAAACTTATTAAAACACCCACAGCTATGGCTTCCTAGGATTCCATATTGGTAGTGGTCCAGGTAATTAGGAGTATATCTGATTAGGAAGGAGCATTTGTGATATTTTTCATAAGGCCAGATATCGGGCGAAGTATATGTTAAAAAAATAGTGGCCATTTTGAAATTAAAGAGGCTGACAGAAGGAACAAATCTGTGCTCTCTGGATGCATATATATTTCCTTAACATCACAAACATCGTATTGCCAACAATGGCAGCATTCTATGGTGCCTCAGAAGTCCAGATGATATTGAGAGACGTATACGTTAAAAAGGACAGCCCCCCATTTTTTTTGAAATTCAAGATGGCCGCCAAAAGTAAACAATTGGCAACTTTTGGATGTAATATATGTTTCCTTGAATCAAAAAATGGGGATTGTCACCAAGTGGGCTTTCCAGGTTGATCCAGAAGTACAGGTATTGGGCGAAGTACTATGTTAAAAATGGTGGCCATTTTCAAATCAAGATGGCCAGCCAAGAGGGAACAATCTGTGATTTTTTGGTTGTAGAATTTGCATTCACTGAAATCACAAACATGGGTTTGAACCAACTTGAGCCTCCTATGTGATCAGAAGTGTAGATAGAGAGCAAAAATGTTTAAAATGGCGGCCTTTTGCGAATTTCAAGATGTCCGCCTGAAGGAAACAATCTGCGACTTTGAATATGATCTTTGTGTTCCTTGATATCAACACCATGGGTATTGCCACCAATTTGAACCTTCTATGTTGCCCAGAACTCCAGATATAGAGCCAAAATATGTTGAAAATGGCAGCATTGTTGAAAACCAAGATGGCTGCAAACGAAAGGGATAAAAAAATGGTACCAATTTGATTTGGATTCAGGGGACCATTATCTACATTAGACCAAAATTCCAATTGTAGCAAAAACGCCAACAAATCTCAAACATCAACACACAACCCCATACTACATGGTACGGGACAGTGTCCTAAGCAAAAAAGTCTAGTTTGAACAAACTCAACTCTCCAAGTGAGGCAAAAAATTCATCTGGTTTCTGTTTAAATCTAGATTTGAAAAAATCCGAAACATCCGAGTCTAAGGAAGGAGGCCGACAAGTTGATTAAAATCCCCCCCTTCGGAACTCGAAAATACTCGGTGTAAGACTGAAAACGCGAACGAGGGCGATTTATTTATTTACAATTCCTTTTCAAATCATTTTCCTCATCACATCATACATTCAAACAATGAAATGCAAGATATGGGAAATTGCCGACAAATAAAAATGATTTCACAATAGACTCAGATTATAATTTATAGGATCTAATTAAATTAGACATAGTGTGAAAAGAGCTGGGAACTGGAAAACTTAGACTTTCTAGCCCGACCCTACAAACTTATGCCACCAGCACCGCCAACATTGTACTTTGCATCGGACAGAATGTGATTTTAGTTTTAGGGAAGGACTCAGCCAAAGATTGTCATAGAGAAGAAGAGCTTTCCTCCTAAGCTGCGGATTGCAAGATGGGATCAACAGCAACACCCCGAAGGAATCCGAAGAATCACGTCCAAAGTTTGAAAAAGGGGGGAAGACAAGGGTGAGAAGATGATAAGGAACCAGAACTAAGACGAGAAGCAGCCGGCTGCGACGTCACCGGCTTTGAGCTAGTTTGAATTCCCGACAGCCTGAAAGATGAGGCTGTTGAAAGAAACTATTACATTGTACCAGGCTAGAAATTGAAAGGGATTCCATGAGTAGGACGAAAAACGTGCTCAGCTGAAATAACAATAGGGTTTGGAAAGCCAAACGGGGCCGCCGGAACGCTATAGAACAATCGAATGGGTCGCGTATTGTCGAGTATTACTAAGTGATCGTGTAATGAAAGGAGGTACAATCGATCGGTAGGAGATGGCTGTAGCGGAGTCAAGAAAGACCTGTGCTAAACTCCACTATGAGTTACAATATGCCACGCACAAGGACACAGTAGCGGGTCTGTACATCACATTGAAATGAACGACCTTTGTGTGCTTTTGGTTATCATATATCATATCCAACAACCAGGTGTATTTTCTAAATAATTGGTGAGATGAAGTTTCTGAAATGTGCTGAGATTGTATAAGCACATAGTGACTGCCCGAGATACCGATTCGGCCTCGGCCTCAGACGGACCCGAATTACTTAATCGAGAAACAGGAACTCGTTAGAGACGTTGTGTTTTGGTAATTATGGGAATTGTTCGAGAAAAAGACCCGTTAGAGAAGTTGTGTCGGTAATAATGGGGTTTGTCCGAGAATAAACAGTTCAGAGAGGGGTTTGGCCGTTTAATATGGGGATTTGTTCGAGAAAAGACTCGTAGGAGAGGCTGTGTTCTGTATTTATCGGATTAGATCGAGAATTAAACTCGTTAGAGAGCGGGGTTGAATTATCGGATTTGTTCAAGAAATAAAACTCGTTCGAGCGGTGTGTTCGTTAATGTCGGATTGTAATTGACTGATTAGGACTGATATCTGGTACGGACCTTCGTCGTGTTACCAATGCTTGTTTCGGTCTCTGATATCATTACTGTGTCTTCGGTATGTCATATCGCCAGGGAAAAAAAACCACCATCCGACAACACTAGGCCATTGTTATTGTTCTCAATCTCTGTCAATCGTTTCCATTAACGTGCCTTCGGCTTCAACCATCGTGGAACGAACGTGCCGGCACAAGGCCTTGTTCTTGCTCTTTCGATTTTATCACAGACAAATTCGTGTCCGTATTAGAAAAGATTTCGGAACCTCTTTGTGGGTTGTCAGATCCGCTTTTATTCCTGATACTAGTGCTTCTAGCGGGGATCTTGCCGAGCTTATACAAATACTAGAATTTCTTGCTCGGTTCTTATGTATAGAGACTCACCATGATCAGGCAGCAAAGGCGGCGCTCTTTATCACTAACACTGAAACACAACCCTATGCTTGAACCGAGTCCCCGTCTGATCTTTTAGATTTTCCCTCGCGCGACTAGCTGATTTACGAGGGGGGCGATTTGAATAATAAGCTGGAAATCTGACAGGCATGTGCCCCGATAACTAAAAACAAACCGATACGGGCGCACAAAAAGGATAAAGGAACGGTTCTAAATAGCAATAAAAGGCCTGGGTAAATAAATAAAGCTCCGCTGATATCGGTTAGTGTGAGAAACCCGTAAATAGAAATCAAGAGAAAAGAAAGCTATAAAGTAAGTATATACATTGGACTAATAGTATAGCTAACAACATGCGCCAATCGGCGACGATAAAAAGATAAACTATATGGATTTGGGGCGGCTTGAAGGAAAGCTAGAAATTAATAAAAAAATGGTCCAAAGGACCATCCCAACGCTAGTAGTAGTAAAAGAATTTAAATTGGAGATAAAATGATAAACTAACAGTTATAGCATACGGCATAGAGAAAACCGTCAAAGAGAAGGGTAAATTTAAGCATATGACCTATCTGTTGACGTCGAGAGAAAAGAGGATGAGTTAGGGTAAGGTGTTGGGCAATGTGTGGTTACTGATGGTGGGGGATGGCGGTCTGTACATACTTACGGTGGTACATTTATATATAAATTACTTAGAGATATTCGGAATCTTTCGGAGAAAGTGCACTCATATATATTGGACACATTAGGTACGTATTTTTCCCCTACGCAATAGACGTTTGTATTTACTGTGCACATTGGCACTGACACGGAAAACTAGCGCTTTCTGATCCTTTTTGGAACGTTGTTTAGGATATTTTTCTCATGATCAGTAAAACACACGCACAAAATTTACTCAAGAAAAAGAAAAGTAACTAAAGCAATGCAAGAAAACTCAGTAAAACAATGAAACCATACCACGCAGATGGTTTGCAATTAACTTTTTGGAACTTTGTACATGACACCTTTTTCCCGGATCGGGACCTGCGTTATCATTCAATATAGGCCGTGTTACAACCAAAAATTGAGGGGAAAAACATGCATGAATGTTTTAGTAGCGATTTGGCCTCGTTATATGTTAGGGCATATGTTTGTTCGCTATAGGCCTTGTCATATTCACCTGCAGGGGCCCGCCTAGTTAGATAGAGAAGGCAAAAAGAGATGCCAAAAATTGAGGGGAACGGATTAATGAATTTAGTCTCATTTGCCTGTGTCCGTGTGATAGGGCATGGGTTTTTGTTCGCTATAGGCCGTGGTTATACTTTCAACTGCCGTGGCCCGGCGGATAGTTAGAGATTGCAAATCGAGAAGCAAAAATGAGGGGAAAAGATCGAGGAATGGTTTAGCCGCTATTGCCTTTTACATGCAGGTGAAAACATTCATCAATTTTTCCCTCAATTTTGGCATCTGAATTTGCATTTTAGCTTAGGACGGTGTTGGCAGTGTTTTTTTTCTTTTCAAATGTTTCGCTGCCGTGGGCCGGCTGGTGAAAAAAATGTCGCCTGCCGTGGCCCTACTTGGTGAATGTTCGCTGCCGTGGCCTGTTATGTGAAGGTAGTGCAGTGGCCCTACTAGTGAATGAAATGTTTCGCTGCCGTGGCCCTGGCCACGTGAAGGTTCGCTGCCGTAGGCCCTACTTAGGAAATGTTTCGCTGACGTGGCCTTGTGCCAAGTGGACGGTTCGCTGCCAGGGCCCTACTGCGTACAAAGTCGGGGGGGGCTGCAGTGGCCCGGCTTGGTAGAAAGTGTACCTTTTCGGAGCCTTGTGCTTGTTAGGTTCCTTCATTGGCAGGAGATACCTTTGATCCTGCTGACAAAATTGTCGGCCACAGGCCGACTTCCGCAAAAACCTATCTAGAATGGCGAGCTGAAGGCACCATACCTAATGCATTAGAGAGTCCTGGCAGCGCCCAGTCTCTGCTTGTATCCCACGCCGGTAGGTGAGGTTAAGTGATTGATGCGACTCGAAATCCGGCCTGTACGCTGGGTCCTGGTTCGGGACCCGAAACGTATATATATAGGGCGTACTTACTATGTTAACCCGGAATGGCCACGGCAGGGAGACTTCTTAACCGGAAGGGCCCACGGCAGGGAGACTTCTTACCGGATGGCAGGCAGGCGAGACTTCTAACCGGCAGGGCCACGCGGGAGACTTCTTACCAGGCGAGGGCCACCGGCAGCGAAACAAGTGTACTGTGATCCCCCCAACAAAAAAACGATCTCTAACCAGGACTAACCTTTGACAGGTTTTGGTCAGAGAGGGTATGATATTGCGCCAAACATTTTTGCAGTCGCAGACGGGACGTTTTCCCACTAGTAGGGTGATTTTACCGAGAGGGATCTCCGCTGTGAGAGAGCTACTTAAAAATGGCAAGTAGTCGATGCGAAATCTGGATTTTGATACTCAGGACGCGTCGGTAGCGGTACATTCGTTGTGTACAAAAATGTAGAATGCGCAGAGGCAGAGGAAAAAAAGGCCGGCCTGTAGTGTGGCAGCATGGTTCGGGGGACCAGAACGTATATATATAAGAGGGGTGGTGTGTCTGACCTCGAACGCTTAACGATAGCACAACGGTTAAGCCGGGGAACTGACCCGTTCCTTGCTCTTTACCAGAGATCACCCAAGATCCATTAGGTACACGTTGGGTGAAAAAGTTGAAAAAAAAAGTGACTAAGTCCAGAGCGGACGCTTCCTTGTATGTAGAGTAAGGGTTTGGTTGATCCAGGGCCGGCTGCCCTTGCAGTCTTGTCGGCTGATATGGTGGTGCACTTTGCGCCAACATTTGTTACGCAACAGATCGGTGTTGGTCCCACAGTGGGTGTGCTTTTTTGGTGTACGGGAGACGGCTCTCCGTGGAGAGATGAGAAATTAGGGACAAAGTGCGTATGCGAAATCGGATTTTGATCTAGGGACGTTTTCAGTAGCGGTACATTGGTTGGTACAAAAAATTGTAGCATGCGAAGAGGTTAAAAACACGCCGGGCCTTGTATCGGCTGGGGCCTGGTTCGGGACAGAAAGTATAGATATAAGAGGGGTTATCCTCTGGTAGTCAGCTTGGCTAAGGTTTATATATATATATGTAATCTGAAGGTACGTTGAGTGCGTTAGTGCGTAATCAAGGTGAGGCTGCCGAGATCTGGCGACAACAAGGCATAATTTGGACACGCCGATAGTCAACACGCTTTTATGTGTGTGTGGAACACGCAAGTCAACCGGCAGAAAACCTTTACGGAAGCCAGACCCGATCATTGAACTGGAGCGAGTAATATCGCCGGTTTTTCGGCCGCCGTACTATTGTTGCAGGGTGAACATAATAGCGGGATACCTGTGAAAAAACCTGCCTAATTCTAACGTGGTTGAACAGGTCCTGGCCCCGCTCGCCTGGATGCGAGGACAGGGGAATTATTGTAGGCCACGATGTTGATCCTGCGAGTGAGATCTTACCGGCTTACCCACGGGTAGGGTCTAGCCTTGGCGTGTGTGGTACGCTTTGGCTCGTGCCACCGATGACATTGTTCATTGGTATTGAACGCATAGCGGTCCGGCCACGGGGCGGCCACGGACCCCGTTGTCTGAGGCGCTAAATACGAGAAATCGCATATGCGGTAACACGCAGATGCGGGATACGAGGCACCGCATCCTAATCTGGCCGTGCAAGCGGGCGAGAGCGAGTACACTAGATGCGCGCTTTAAAGGATTCCATAGAAAGCGGCACCTCCTCCAAAACCTGTCGTGTCACAGTGCGAGAGGAGCGGCCGGACGGTCCGGGAGAGGCGGGGAACAAGGCGGGAAATCCGCCAGCGTTCTGAACGGTAAATCCCATCAAGACCGCCGGGAAAGCGCTGCGGTGGGTTGAAGGGTAAGGTGCCGCCGAAAGGTTCCAAGGCGCTCAGGCTTTTGAAAAGCGCTCCTGGCTGGTGCCGGCGCGGCCTGTTCGCTGTTCGAGGAACCGCACACCCTAACATTCTCAATGTCTAAATGACTCGACCTCAGATCGAGCGATCTCACCCGCCCTGAAGTAAGGGAGGAAAAGAAACTAACGAGGATTCCCTCAGTAAGGCGAGTGAGTGAAGCGGGAAAAGCCCAGCGCTGAATCCAAAGTGCAAGCAGCGTGGAGGGAAATGTAGCGGTAAGGAAGCCGTGATCTTACGGTGTGACGGAAGCGATGTCCCTGCTGAGTGAGGACCTTGTGCTGTATGAGCACGTCAGGTCCCGGCGGGACGCTCGTTGACGGACTAGTCTTAGGATGTTCGCGAGTCGGGTTTTGATGAATGCAGCCCTAATAGGGGTGAGAAAAATCCATCTAAGGCTAAAATACAAAGCACGGCAATGATCCTCTGGGAAAAAAGGAATGCGGACGCCGGCGTGTGAAGATTAACCACTGACTAACTACTAACCCCTAATACTGTTGCCAAAACAAGAATTGCAGGGGACGGGGGAAATGAGGCCATAAGCTGTAACGGCGGTGATCGCCTCTTGCCAGTAAGATGGGAAATGGGGCTAACCCACTACCGGTTTTCAAAACAACATCTTATATACGGTAGTACGGCGAAGTAGGAATGAGTACCCTAAGTTGCAGGCTAGAGAAAACTTCCTAGGACTACCCCTTTGCAGTTTGCTCGTAGATGCAGAAGAAAGCAAGACACTCGAAACACCAGAGCAAAAAGGGATCTTCGGAACCCAATTTGCTAAATTCAGATCCACCGAGGGTTTTCTGAGCTATGGAATGCAGGACTGGGACAAACACCTGTCACTCTGTAACTCACTTTGAAAACACCAGAGCAAGAGGGATCCTCGGAACCCACGTTGCTAATCTCAGATCCACCATGCTGCGCGGTTCGTTCGGGGAACGGATGATTACGGGAGACCGTGATTGACCGATTGGTTCTGACAGGGGCGAAATGCTGGAGGGGGCTTGAGCTATTACCTATTCTTGTCCTCTGGCAATTCCATAGAAGTTAATGGTGGTACTAATGCAATGATTCTCCTAGTGAATAGTATCAATTGGGCTTCTGTTGCATTGAACACTCGGTGCCCATGAAAAGCCAAGGTTTGGTTGTAGGACATAGGGTGGAAATGAGGATGCTACCTGTTTGATCGCACGATTTTAGCTAACGTTTGATCGCACGATTTTCGCTACGTTGTCGAACGTTTTATTACGAACTAGCTACTCACTAGCGTAACCGTTAGACGAGCGTCCGCATGCTTTGTTGGGCGAGGGAGAATATACCTCATCACCGCTAACACAGTAAGTGTTGTTAGCTTTAAACTTTTTAAAAGTAGGACGCGGGGCTTTATGGCCGGTAGGAGTTTAGAGGGGCTTTTTGCAAGACCTGGGTCTTATGGCCCGCAGGGCTTAGTTTTTAGTTGGTAGTAAGGGTGCAGTTTGATTGGCCTGCAGGGATTTGCAGGTCTTTATGGCAAGACCGGGTCTTATGGCGGCAGGGATTAGTTTTAGTCGGTGGTGTGATGGTATTCGGGGTTTGTTTATCCTTACGAGGAGAGTTAAACGAGGGAGGTTTTCCACATTGGTAAAAAAACACAACAGTTTTGCCTGCGTGTCCGGCCAAGTATTTCTTTAAAAAAACAAGTCAGCCTGCCGGGCCTGACCACGTCCTGTGATAAAAAAAGCGAACAAACGGCCCAAAAAATTGAGGGTAATTCTTTGCTTAAAAGTGCTGCCATAGGCCGTAAGGCTTGGCAAGGAAGACCGCTCCAGTTTTGGCCCGTTGTTCGCTTTTTTATCACAAGGACGTGGCAGGGCCCGGCAGCGGGACGGATGGACTTGTATTGTTTTTGTAAAGAAATTAAACGTGGCAGGGCACGGCAGGTTAACTTGAAAAAGGAAGGAAGAAAAGGAAGCAAATTGGGTTCATGCAAAATAGTTTTGTATGAATCTGACTTGATCTACTTTGTTTGCAAGATCTAGCCCGGTTAAAAGGCCAAATGCAATGAAAAGCAACGTGTCATTTTCCTGTCATTTTCGCGGTTAACGGCCCACCACAACCAAAATGCAAAGAAAAGCATCGCGTCATTTCGCGGAAGACGTCCCAAATGCAATGAACGCATTTGACGACAAGTTGATCTTCGGCCGGGAAACCGGCCGAGATGCAATGAAACGCATCGCGCCAAAATTCGATCTTCTGCCGGAAAACGGCCGAGATGCAATGAAACGCATTCGCGCCAAATTGATCTTGCCGGGAAACCGGCCGAGATGCAAAATGAAACGCATCGCGTCAGTTTTTCCCGACGACGGCCCAGATGCACGAAAAAACCCATCGACGTCATTCTCGGGAAAGACGGCCCAGATGCAACGAAAACATCGCGTCATTCTCGGAAGACGGCCCAGGATGCAACGAAAAACATCGCGTTCTTTCCGGGAAGAGTCCCAAATGCAATGAAACGCAATGAGAGTCATTTGCGCGAACAAAAAATACGTTGTTCGCCCAGATGCAACGAAAAAGAGCATTTTCCGCCGCGGTACCACGTTTTCGTTGGCTCTCATTGCCTCTCGGCCGTGTTAGGGTTAATTGTGTATCACTACCGATTAGGTGTATATGCAAAGCGGCACCCACAGCACAAACAAAACTTCTCACAACATTGTAGATCTTACTGAAAAGCGCGCCACTGCTTAATATAAGTAACCTGGTGGGTCATTTGTTTATAGATTTATACAAAGCCAGCGAAAGGTCAAAAAGATTCGCCCTGGGCCAAAATCTCAACTTACATTTCATTCTATAATAATTTCCTAGACACGGAGGACAATTTGTGTTGCAATAGATCGAAGTCCATATTAGCGGAAAATGTCATGGTTAGTACTTGACATCGTCTTTATGTTTTTGCCCAGTGGGGATATGCACAAGGTAAAAGTTACACTTCACAAAATATTTCCCATCCATGACATCTTCAATATACAGTTTGCTAGTTCCGATTCCGTGTTGTTCATCCACTTCAAATGGGCTATCGGAACCTGATGCACAGGAATTGTTATTTCCGGGTTTGTACCCATTGCACGACCCCGAGCAGTAATTGGTGGAATAGATCACACCACAAGTATTATGCATGGTGTGACTTCGTAATTAACACGTCGTACCTCGATTTGTTGGTGGTTCAGAATTCTTGGAGTGGTCTTTATCGCAATGGAGTAGCGGAGCCCGGTGGCAAAACTCGACTCCTTTATAAATATGTTGAGTGTCGGTAAACGTTTGTTCGTGCACAGTATGTGGAAGAAGCGGAGGCAGCCATCGCTTTATGGTGGTACTCTATTTTTATTGTGGTCGGCAAAACCATGCGAGACGGCGTATTTCTAAAGGATTACGCAACGTTTTGCCTCTCTATATATATAGAACCTCTTGGGTATGTTTCTACTTACCTTGGGATTATCACACAATCAACCCCCTGAATTTGTCCAATGATGAGGGAGTATGGGGCTAGGGTAGGGAAAGACGACACAGAAATTAGGATTGCAATATAGGAATCGAACTATATGAAGGTTTGGATACGATAAAAAGAAGACATTATTTTTCACCATTTAATTACATCAGTCAGAAGTCTTTGAATCAATAATTGTTCATGCTTAAACGATAACCTTTACTAAGCACATAAAGACAAATTGGGGTGTTTGTTGGATTGCCTTTTTTAACAAAATGCTTTTTAACACATTACAAGATTTGATGTGTTCAAGGGAATAAAATCTCATTTCAGTGAGCCATTCAATCACTGTACTCTATACCACAGTTCAAAACATTTGTATGCCTGGAGCATGAACAGTACCATACCTATATAAAAAGAAAGGAGATACTTTCCCCATGGTGTGTCCACATGTTTTCCTTTCTTGGATTGCAAAATTGTGGATCCTCCCAATCCAGTTCCCCCAATGATTCCAACTTGTTAAAACAAAAGTATTAGAGGATGCATGTATTCATTCTCATTAGAAATTAAGAACTATAAGCGCTAACCATTACATGGCTGTACACTTTGGCACACAACAACCATTCTATGGCTTTACACTTTGTTCACAAATACAGCAATAAGGAGTTGATCTGATTTGCTTTTTTCCCAATTTTTTTAATTTTTTTATTTCCTTTCCTTTCCCCTATTTAAACTGATAATTCTAATATAGAAGATAACACAAGTAAATATGATTACTAAAAAAAAAGCAAACTTCTGTGGATTGTTTGTGTCAGGTATGCGTCCTTTCGTGTCCGTTAACATCTGGATATGAATTGGTTATGGTGGTAGAGCTCCGGTTGTAGAGTTTGTGGTCACGTGTTCGAAAAGTCATTTGGGGTCAAGGTCATCCAGGGTAGTTATTGGGTACTTGGACGTGATTTAACGAGGATGTAAGTTTTGTGATGGTGGTAGAGTTTCGCCGTACATGTTTGGGTCAAACTTGCGAGGGTCCACTAGCGGGATTACTCAGTAGCGGGGGCCCTGCTCACAGCGCGGGGCTCCCCGCGAGTGTAATAATTCGAAAACTATACAAAAACACCCCTCAGCACACTGTTTTGGTAATCATTATTTAGCAGGTGTCAGGTTGAAACATGACACCCCCATCCACCTCAGGATTGACGATTCAACATGTTATTACAAATTACTTGCTTTAACACCCAAAGAAACTGTTTCAGGCTTATCACGTTCTGGGGTTCAAGTAACACATCCAACAGCATATTTATGCATCAAACCTCAGTTTTGACCTAAATTTGAGGGCACCCATAGTAAAAATGTGCCAGTGTCATTTAACTAATCAAATTTAACAACACACCCACACAAGGCGACATTGTGGGGTTTATTATAAAAAAATCTTTAAATTGTAAAATCTAGGATCCCAATTCTAATACAAAAATCGTCATTTAAGTACGCATTTTTGAGCATTCTCGTTCGACAGGTGTATAGTTTTTAAATTAACAACATAGCTGTGCAAAAATATCAAATTTGAAAATTGGGGGACTCTTCAAAAAATGTGCTAAGATGCTTTTATTTAAGGAGTATGGAAGTTATAAATGAAAACCATAGGCTTTAGCTTTTCCCTGTTACAAGCATGAGCAGACCATTTCAAAGAGCAACTTTGCACACTGCAGACGAACCAAATCCAAAAGCAATTCAGAATTGAGTTGATATTATGTTCCTTAGATAATAAATTACCTTAGATAGTGCTGGGACGTTTACACGTTTACACGTTTACACGAACGGAAGTGTCACTAACCGTTGTAGAAAATTCCTACACGTTTACACGTCAGCAAAAACCCTACTAAATTTTTTTCAGTCTTATTTTAATTGCTGGTCAAATTTCCACCAAAATTACCCCGCCGTCAGTGAAAAAGTAAAGTTAACAGTTCCAATGCTTATTCTAGGGAAAATGGTTTCCGGCTTTTACGGAAACGAAAAATCCCCCGTTACCAAGTTCTTGTGCGTGAGTTTGTTGACTTCGGCATATTCACTGCATAACACGGCCCCAATTATGCGGTGCTTCAATTACAGAGGGATCTACAAAAAAAAGTAAAATGGCGCGGTAATGGCAGCTTCCGCAGTGATCGTCGTGTGGGATCTTTGGGATAGTCAACTGCTTTATTTTGGATTAAAAACATAACATAGGTAAGTACCAAACAACATTTTATGGTTCAAGACTGTACTGAAGATGGAATGCAAAGCAGGGTAACCTGATTAAGAACGATATGGTAGCAAGAATTGCATTTACGGGGAAGCGCCAAATTCGGTAGTTGTTAACTTGTTATGATCGTTTAAACGGTTAAACGACGGAAATACAGACCGTGGAAACGGATAGGAAATTAAAACGGTAATCTCCCAGCTCTACATATGAAATATCTCCTCAAAAAGTGTCAAAAAACAGTTAGAAATCCATCATTGTCCGAAGAAAATAACTTCTCATAGAGGACCGTTTGCAACCGGCCTGAACGAATGTGACCTCTGATCCGGAAGGTCACATACCGGTAACCTGGACCTAGCGGAATCCCTCCAGCCTAAAATATGCACGGCTGTTACACTGTGCTGCTATCACTGTGAGCCGTCTGTTTGTTAGTTGCTGACCGAGGGGCCATGGACTCGGGCAAAGCTGGGACCAACCTGAGGGCTAACTGGAGAAAACAGGAGAGAATTAATCCTTGTTGGTAAACAAAACGAAACCATGGTGACCCATGTGACGTACGCATGCTCTGGTTCCTTGTCAATTATGGCTTCATTCATGCACTGGCGTAACAGAGTGATTGTAGTCACAATTTTTCTCAAAAATTGTTTTATTCTTTTAGTTTTTTCCACATTGCAGGCATAGCATTATATAGGATCTCAATTTGTGTTTGATTGATAAAAAACAGGGATATTATCGTCATTGGATGGATTTTGAGATCGACCAAAAGTTGAGGTAGGTAACAGGGAAAAGCTGTAAAAGCCTATGGGTTTGCATAACTCACCTACTCATTTAAAGAGCCACTGGCACGTTTGAAAATAGTGCACCCTCAAAGATTTCAAAAATCGTATTTTGCATGGTTGTAAAGCCTTTATATACAAAAGTCCTCTCCCGATGATTAGACCAAATCAAGATTCCTATAGGTAAACAGAATTAAACGCGCCGGCGACGTAAAATTCGGCAGACGACGGAATTGGCGGTTAACACAAGAACGCGCAACGGTTTGACGGTCTATTAACCTTTGTTGGTTTTTAGTCTCAGTAAGTACGAGTCAAAAAATGTTCATGTAATATACACATTTGTTGATTAAAAGTTATTGAAAACAGAAAAGTTGGCCTACAAATTACTTGGTGTCTTTAGGCCCTTCACAATGGATTTTTAGTTACGTTCAGGTTATATATATAGTGGATTGGGGGCAGGCCTTTTCATGATTCATTGATTTTTTTCAGGTTCAAAACACGCGATACAAATTTCACTTCCAATGCATATCACAATAAGATTTGAAACACACCACGACACGAAACTACCTACTAGGCAAGTAGGCTACACTCACTCCATCATCTTTCCTGTTTTACGGAAAGGACATATAAAACATTGATAACAGTTTATTGAGTGGAAATATGTAATTGAAAGGTGTAAAGGGTGGTAAATTAACTCCATGTGTTAGCATAGCAGAGCTTTGAATGAAATTTTCATGCTGGTCTACTGAAAGTAGTTTTCTTCATCACACGTGCGTATTTACTGGAAAGAGTCATCACGATTGAAATTGACCATGTATCAATCATTTTCTCTGCTTCACAGTAAGGTTTTATTTCAATCATTGTCAATGGTCACTCTTACCAACTTTGTAGAATAAATTAAAAAAACTACACCACCGACAAAAACTATTAGTTTCTACAATATAGCGAGCCGGGAGCTGAGGCAAAAATTAACGAAAACTCTGTCTCAGAGTCAAGACACCTGCAACAGCTAGCAAAGTACAGTTTGCCATGTAATAGCAACCTAGCACAAAAAAACCCAAAACAGTGTCTGCACCCAAGCACAAAAAAGCCCAAAACAAAAAAAAACTTGCAATGCATCCCCCAAAAAGAGTAGTAAATTGAGCCTTTCGTGTTGGTTGGATGAAGATGCTGCAGTGCCATGGCCTAAAAAATAAGGAAAATCACTCCTGCACCCCATATGCTCAGCATAGAAAACAAAAAAAGTGGCCCAATGCACCCTCACTGATATAAAAAATAACAAATCAAATAAATAAACAACACCCCTGGTTCCCAATCCCCCAAAAAAAGGCTTGACATTGATAGTTGCGTCAGGAAATTTCCCCCCTTTTTCTTCAAAAAAATCAGTCATTGTGAAAGAACGGTAAGGGAATCATGATACAGTACCATGAATACGTATACAGTCGCGTGCATTTTACTCAAAATATATTTTCTAGACTTTCAAGTTTCATTTAAAATTAAGAATAAAAAGAAAAATCAACATGCTCAAAAAAAAAAAACCCACAAAAAAAAAAGACCAAAAAAAAAAAAAAACAAAAAGATGGTGCAGCGTTGTTTTAAGAAATACAGTGGGCATGCATGGAACTCACACAACACAGGGGGCCATGAAGGGAAGGGTGCAGAATTTGACACCGTTCACTCACGCATTGGCATGATTGCGTGCTTTGACTGTCAGCATTGACATTTTTCAACATTCTGACAAAATTCTTCCAAATTAATCAGATCATTGAAGAAAGTATTACATGTTCCAAAAGCACGGGAGAATCTCTGCTAACGTCGCGGAATCAAAACCCCGGGATCAAAACATTCTCATCAGTAGATTCTCATTCACAAGCTTTCATATATAGTCAGTGGTGCAAGTCAGCATGATCAGTACTATGGGATTTCCCCCTTCGTCCGTGTAGTCTTCGAAAACGGAAGTCGAGCTCGCTATAGCCATATTTTTAAACAAAACGTACGTTGTTAGCAGCATGGTACAAGTTTAATAATAGTAGCTAGTCTCTATTTATTCTGGCCCAATCCTAGTTTCTGGCCCTTCGCTAATTTGAGAAGTGGTAACATGCTCCGATCGCACTAGGGATGAAGTTCTTCAAAACTTTTGCGAAACTGTGGAACTATGTGTAAGAAGAATCTCAGAATACTTGGAAAAATCTTGACTCTTAAGGAAAACACAAATAATGAATTCATGAAAATAATGAATTTATTTTGGGAGTCTGCATTACGGGTGGGCGGGCCACAAGGAACTAAAAATTCATTGTGAAGAGCCTTATCCTCAGTCATATTCAATGTCCCTATTCATTCTGTTTTGGGGCCACCTGTTATTTTTATGTGTAAAATACATGAATATATCTCTGTTCTTCCAATGGCCTAGACAGATCATTGAGAGGCAAATTGAAAATTCATATTTTGTGTAAAAATGTGCCAGTGTCCTTAATACAAACATCGTTAAGACATGTGAAGTTAGGCCATGCTAAGCCTTAGCAGAACTAGTGCTGAGTATGATAATGATACCTACCGTACATTATAACATGACCTGTCCTAGACTAGTATATTGCCGCCATTCTTTCCTCACATTCATGTAAGGTTGATACATGTATGTTTGAGGGACCCAGACTTAGCTTGGGTTGAGCCTACAGGAGTAAGCATGAAACACTAAATGCACTTTTTGCTTCTATTGTTATGCATAAGCATGCATGATGATGTCTGTCGAATTCTGCATGCATGATGTATGATGCCAGACCAGAATGGGAATATACCGTACCGAATCTGCTGTATGCTTACCTTGCTTTGAATGAAAACTAGATTATTACTTACCTTAACTTTTGACATATTAAATATTTGGAATTTTTCGCTTTAGACCCTTGAATATTTCTTGACATACAGATACTTTTACAGTGTTCAGTTCAGGGTTCAAGCATTGGTTCAAGTTGGTGAAACTGAAGCACGCCACCATAGTGATGGGCGGTATGAGATTTTGAGTGGCGCCGCCGCGGTGCCCGGCGCTGGGTGGACCTCTGAAAAAACACACAGAAAACGCAAATAGCGGGTGGAGCTCTAGTCTAGTCATAAGGATTCCAAAGATGTATACATGATGCAGTTTGTACCACTTACGACCATTGGTTTTGGAGTTATAGGGTAAAAGGACTAAAATGTTTAAAAAAGGTTCAAATCTCATTTGTACAGAGGTCAAACAGAGTTGCTCTGAGTATATTAAAATACGTGCAAATTATTGCCTGAGGAAAGAGGACTCCTGGTTATGTCGCATGTTTACAATAGGCCTAACAGAGATAAAGGACAAGAAGTCAATGCAATTGGATGATGTTGTCCGATGATCTGTCACATAACTATTGAATTATAGATGTACAAAACCTATTCTTTAGTTTGACACATTAAAGCAATATTGGCACATTGTTTGAAGAGCGCCCTCAATTTTCATAAGTTGATAGTTTGGCACAGTTACGGTTGGTAATTGTCTAGGAAACTATACCTGCGAAACGAGAATGCTAAGAAATGCGTATTTATCATAAAAAAAGGCGATTTTAATTAGAATTGGGATCCCAGATTGGACTTAACGGCAGCTGGAAATGCTTATGTCCGTCCATGAGACATAGTGCCACCTCTAGAGAAACCTTTAACGTGACTTGCCTGAACCAATAAAAACAACTAACGGATGAGGTAAGACACGTACATGTCGCTATTTCCCGGCTATTTCAATTGGAGGCCGTTTCCAGCAGCCGTTTAATTATTATCGAGATTGCCCCATAATAATTTCTAATTACAAAATTCCTTCGTTTTTGACATGACAACAGTTTCGAGCTTAACCATTCACAGGTCTAGTTATAGACAGTTATCAATGCAACCGGGTAAAATCTCAATATTTTTTGAAAAATTGGGGGCGCTCTTATGCTTTAGTGGGACAAGATCGATGATGTTTGATCCAGGTATATCCAGATAGGTATATTCATCCCATGTAGAATCGAGAAAACGTTTCGAAGCTAGGTACAAACAAGGTCGAAAAGGATATCACTAGTACTATCACTGAAAAATTAAGGTTTAAGATAAGAAAACGGTCGGAGCTGAATGTCACATGTAATGACAAGTATTACTCGGCCTTGGTCTGGATTAAGATCAGTCGTTATCAGTACAGATGGAATCAATTATTCCAAAGTTATTCAAAAAAAGCCCATCCCGGCTTAGTTTTTTGAATAGAACGAGTAAAATTTCTCAATATCCATACCAAAAACCTTTGGTTACTGCCGGTCTTAATAAAAAATCTAAGCAACTTTCAGATAGCACAAATAAGGTTATTAGAAGTGTGTTTTTTTGGCTTCCACCTCGAGCTCACGTTGGAGCCCGGGAGTTCTGTAATCTGAATGTTGACCTGTCGTCCTCAGAGTTTCTCAGACTCAAAATTGTCAAATTTGCATGATGTTGCATGATGGTGATAGTCCAAGATACTGAAGGTGGCATCACTGGAACCTAATTAAATGTTATTAATTCATACAACAAGGTCTAGTAAGATGTCTCTCTTCAAACCCATCTGGGGAAACATGGTCATAGTTTCATTTTTTCGCAATTAAACTGGAACTCATTTCCCCGATATTCAACAAGGACATCTAACCCTCTCTTTAAAAAGATAAAAATCACATTTGCCACCCAAATTTCAAAACAATGAGAACTCGTGTTTTGTAAGTTAAATGTTTTAAGTTAACTTATTTCAATACTGGTTATAATGAATTCATATTGGAGCAGATTTTCTATTTTCTATAATTATTTCATGTATGTGCAATATGTATGGTTGGGTTCTTTTGATGTACTGTGGCCAGTAGTCTTTGGGGTGATGGGGGTACATATATATTTTTCTCTGCCTTTTATTTTAGAGAATAAACGATGAGATTTTTTGTTTTGGCCATCTTAGATGGTGTCATAAGGATGGGCATCCAATATTTGAGTGGTGGATGCCGGCGCTGCCGGACACCCCACGATAAGAAAATATGGATGGCCCATCCATTATGACACCATCCAAGATGGCCAAAACAAACCAATATCATTCTTTTATTCTCCATTCTTATATAGAATTGTGTGTAATTCTGGATTTTTTTCGACATAATTTGATTTGTCCAAAAATACAAAATTAAAAAAAATCATTCTTTTTATTCATTTTAAATAATTGACACCCTCATTGAAAACAATGTTTCAATCCAAGGACCCAAGGTCATTTCGCGGGGATCGTTCCACACGCTGCGTAAATGCATTTGCGTACCAACGCGAAATGCACGACGCAGTATAAATAAACGGGCCCGTTTTGCGTCTGTCACATATTCGACTGCACCGCGTAATTCACTGCACGCACTATCCATATATTACCATAGAGTGGAATATTGACGGTCATTGTCTATTACCCAGTAAGTAATGGATGGGCGGATGCCATGGACCTAATCCAATGAAATTTCTTGCTAACAAAATAAACCACGACCACTGAATAAAGAATATATGTTATTGCATATTCATGTGCAATCCTAGTTGTTTTAATAATAATAATAATAATAATGAGATGCTTTTGAGTGCATAAAACCAGCAGGTTCTCTAGCCCTTTACAAAACAAAACTCACACATTATGACTTATATAACATTTTCTTAAGTTACAATCTAAAACTACAAAAACAGCCAAAATAGATAATACATGGAAAAATGGAGAGAAATGACTGTTATGAAGTAGCAGATGGGTTTTGAAAAACACTCAGAGAGGTCGCATGGCGGATGTGAATCGGTAATTTTTTATTGGTTTTGCTATGGTGGTTTCTATAACACGTATAAGGACCGCAATGGAAATAAGTGTACTTTATATGTGTGCTTTTTGTGTTTTATCCTTGGAATATGCCTAAATAAATTGAAATGAAATGAAGTTTGAAAAGCGACACTTAATTGTCTAGGGGGAAAAATAAATGAGAGTTCTAGGTGGAAATTGATCGTTTGCAACTTCATGCCTCTCTAGTAAAGGGATTGAAAGACCAATTTGACAAAGCGTCGTTAAAAAGGCTACCGTTAACATCCAAAAGACTGTTCACCTTTGTTACGACATATCTGGACCCGGACGCCAAGGTCAGAATCCCTTTAAACACAAACAAAATGGGAGCCTCGTGATCTGAATGTATATTTTAACCCTCGTCGACCGAAGGGGGGGGGGTTACCCCCCCTTCAGGTTTTTCCCCGGCTGCTAAAAACCCTTTTTGGTGCCAATTATTTAACGTAAGTGTCAATTGACAGGTTCCGCTCCTTTTCATCCAAAAACAAAACATCCTGGGTAGAGGTAAGATACAGGGGTGATCCCAAATGATGGATGGGGGGGGGTGGTAACCACCCCCCCCTTCCGGAAGCGAAGGACCAACATGCCTAACGCAACAAAGGAACATCAAAGGGACACTTGATTTGGTACAATAGATAGCTATGGTCATTCTTTCCATTGTACCAAAATGAGTACCAACATGCAGCATTACGTCACAATGGACGTCATAAAGTTCGCGTCAGCAAAACGGCCATGTCCATAGACACACACGGTGAAAATTCAATTTTTCGCCAAAAACGGTAGGAAAATCAGATTTTCATGCGGTTTTTGACTCTACTTGATGGGACCGATGTTTTTTTATTAATAAACAGCATTTTAGAGCTATAATAAGGTGTTGAGTCGCTAAAATTGTGAAATATCAATTTTCCACCCTATATTACAGTATTTTCGTAATTTCCTCAAACTATATGAGTTCATGGTGACGTCTAATGGGGAGTTAGACATTTTGGTACAATGGAAAGAAGAAACTCTAAGCTATCCTTGTACCAAATTTACAGGATCGGGTGTCAGGAACGAAAATCCAGGGGGGGTGGTGAACCACCACCCCCCCCCCCTTCGGGAGTTTTGTACAAAAAATGGCTCAGGTAGACGAGGTTAATCAAATCGAGTGGTTCAAAATTTAGGAATCTCTACAAAAACACAGGGTACAAGTGTTCAAATTAAACATACACACTGTGCCCTGAAAACTGGGTGAAATGACCCTAAAATGGAAAAGAAACCATGGTAGAATTCACAATTTGTCGGGCCCTGGCCCAACGGCGTGGGGCAGTTATAAAACGCTCCGATCCGCGCCCCAAGATATATTCGGTGCGGATATTGAGAGATAGAAAAAGGCAAACAGCTGGCCTGGGTTTGCTTGGTACAAAAGAGACGTAGCCAGAGGGGAGGGGAGATTCCAATTATCAACTTTACCCCTCAAGCCGCAAGGCTGAACGCACAACAAGTTCCCGGCGTATAAGCAGTGTCCCGTCTCTGCAACATTCCATCGCTTCAGTATGGAAAGGTGGCAAGACCATACTCTCACAGGCGAAAGCCATTATTGTCGTGTGTACTGAGAGATTAACAGCTTTACATTAAACTCTCCACCGTCAAGCCCCATGTCCCAACCATTCACGTATGACGAGATCACCGAAGCATTTAAAGTTCTCAAGATGGGAAAGATCCTGCAACGACAACATCCATACAGAAGTCTTGAAGAATATGGCACCATGAAGCTGTGCGATAGCATCAACTCTATACCTCTCTACTTGTTGGGATCGTCAACTATCCCCTCAAGATGGAATACTTCAAAGGTCATTGCAATC
>JAMKCH010055399.1:0-10062 GCA_023653785.1 Ophioderma brevispina | reverse complement strand
TGGTGTGGAAAGGAAAGCATGCCGCACCTTCTGGGCTAAAGAAAACAAAGAAGAAAAGTCGTGCTGGAGAGGGCATTGTAAAAGCCAAATGTTTTTTTGTTTTGTTTTGTTTCGGGGCTTTGTCCCCTAGACCCCCAATGGGCTCTGCTCCCTGGACCCCGCAGGGACCCGACCCCCCCCCCCACCATGTTGTTTCAATCGTCACCTGCGCATGCCACTGTGTGTCTTCCAGAGGGTGTTTTGCGCATCCCATGATGCATAGCAATTTACCTATACCGCTAGCTGTACTAAACACATGTTCAGTACTTACGGAAAAAAAAGTTGTTCCAAAAGTTTAAGAACCACACGACATTTCATACATCATTGCTGACCAATCCCTAGCGCTTGGGGACTAAAATGGAGCGTAAGTCGGGTTTTTAGGTGTAAGAATAGGATTTTTATGGGTTCACATGACCCTATGAAGTTAAAATTTCCCAAAACTGGAGTCTTTGGTGACTCAAAACACCCTCGGTGTCTTTCCCACTATTTACACATGTGACTCCATCTGATCCATCTGACCAATATTGGAATTCTGGAAAATAAGTTAGTATTATTATTGATTTGGTCCATACTGAATTGTAATGTTGATTGAAAGTGCTTTTATACTGCATAACTATTGGTCAAGAGCATTGCACAAATCAATAGTCCAACTATTGGACAACATTTTACAACATTGTTTAAAATTTGCCCAAGTAATGCACATTTGGGAATTTGGTGGGTGACTTTACCAATGTTGGTTTCTTTTGCCCCATATTTACCCCAGGTTGCCCAATATTATGGACTCTTGATATTGAACCAACTTTGAAAATTGAAAAAACTTTGCCCCATTTTTAGTCCGTTGCAACTTTGAGCTTTAAAGGATTATATTATTATTTCTTTTTAAGGTCCTTTACTTACATTGACCGAATTAACTTCATACTCAGTTAAAAATCAACTGCAACAAGACACGTTGTCGGGTGTATGCAGATTTTAATGTACCCTTACATTACCTTTACAAATCCCCAATGTAGGTGTAAATTCCTACCAGGGGGATGTTCAAGAGTTTTCATTTGTGGGATATTCTGAATAATCGTATATTTGCCCAATATCTCAAATGTCACTATTACCGCAATTAGTGTGACATGACACATGTGCAAACATGCATGTATACAAACATGCAATATGTACACACACACACATGCAATACTATAACTCAGTAGGTGGCCTGCTCTATCTCAAATGGCCATTGATAAACCACCAATAATCCCTCTGCTCTAAAAGTAATCAGGTATAATGAAGATAGGTTCCACACCATTTCACTGTTGCTGACAACATTGGGATATGGATATTGCCAATAAGGGATTCAGACTTTATCTGCAAAAGCGGATGTGAGAGTGAATTGGAGATCCCGAGGGTGATTTAAAACCATTACCATTTAATGCATGGCTTTGGACTTGTACTCAATGTGCCAGGGCATACATATGTACACGATGTATACATACACAATACCCAACTGACTTGACTCTTGGTTGTGTGACATCACATGGGGCATTTGGAAAATGTGCCTATTTTGACCATGTGTGAATTGTTAGACAACACAAGATTGCATTCGTTACTTAAAGGCTGAATCGAGATTTACCAAGGAGGGCACCCTCATTTTCAAACACAGTCAAATCATGTTTTGCAATACATAATGCTTGTCCATATACTAACCATCTGTGAAAATAGCTAGGGCTCAATTCAAAGTCCTTATATAGAAAATCCGAGCTGCTATACATAAAATGTTATGCATCAAAACAAAATATCGAATTCATCTGACTTGGGATTGAGCATCTTAAGTGACTATCTGTAGTTCTGCCACTATTTGTAAGTATTACACATATGACAAAATATATTTCAGCCGTTAATAGGTCATCTCCTAGCCCTTGTTGTGGTGGTGGAAATCTTTTCAAAACCTCAAAAATGATGTCTAAACAACCCGTTACCCACATAGAGAAAGCCCTTCCTTATGTGGCCTATAGTGCTGTCACAAAAGAACGGGCTCTCGCTTATCAAAATGGGGCGTATTGTGCATAAACGGGAAGTGCGGGTCCCAAATTGGGCTTTTTGAACAACTCATAGCTAACAACATCTTGTTTATCTGATTGTGTTGTTGCACGGTCGCAACTCCGAGCAAGTTGCATTAAAGAGTAAAATGAGGCCCCGCCACATTGCTCATTCGCAGATAGCGAGCGTTATACACAGTCAAGAGAGGCGGCTGTTCTTTGTGACAGCTACTATAGACACTTAAGAAAAGAGCAGTACCACGTTGAATCGTGCACTTTAAAAAGTCACATAAGTATAAGCTCGTATACCTCTGTGACGACACACACACAAAGTATTTTAGAAAACAAGATCAGCATGGCAAAAAATCACAAGTAAAGTCTTCTTGATGGTTTGTGGGTTAAAATGAAACCAGTTAGAGATGTTGAGTGTTGGCAATAGGCTGTGTTATGGTTCAAGTCAATGACCTTGTTAAGTACAAAGACAAATCACAGTTAGTCACAGTGCATCATGGATGTGGTGAGGCATGTATGTTGTAGAACACAAAAACTGGGTTAGTTAATTTAGGTTTGTTGTTTTCAGTGTTGTAGTGAAGCATGAGAAAACATCTTGACAGGAATGAGAGTGAAAGAAAGAAGTGACAGATTATATAGGAATATTTGACAAAAAAATAAACGTGACATTGATTTATTTATAGAGAAAGAATATGGTCAATTTCAAATGGAGCTTGTTTATTTTTGGGATGAAAATTGTGATCCAATCCAACCAAACTTAATGCATTGAATGTATACCCTCCTCATACATAATCCACCCCAGTTTGGTAGGATGGGATTCTCTGGAGATGATTTTAAAGCCCATGTCTTATTGGTAAGTCATACAATGGGGACTATGAACTCAAACCTCACCCATTAGTAGACTATAAGGACCTAAAATTGGGTCTTTGATATTTAAAGTATACACAAAACTACACTTTTGTTGGAAAAGAGCATACACAGTTCCAACCAAGTTTCCATTATTAAGGGTGTGATAGAGATAGAGGGTCCTTCAGATTCCACACATATTACAGCTGCCGAATGTTTAGCGTGAATACTTAGGCACTCGCTTATGTGCGCGAATGTTTTCTTGAGAGCGTCTAACGCTAGCGCGTTGTTCGTGTAGTTTTGCGTTCGTTCCTGCAGTTTTGCATTCTTGTTTTGGATTTATTTCGTGTTTTTTTTTTGTTTTCACGGTGCTTTTCGGGGGTGGTAATTCACAAAATTCGCTTGAATAAAATTAATTTCCAAGAGGTATCTTTTTACCCCACTAAAAACCCCAACATTTGGAGAACCAGGAGAACCAGGAGAAATCGGATGAAAGAAGGAAAGTGTAAGCGATTAGTTCAGAGCTCATTCAACAATTAGATATCTTCACTAAAAACCTTGCAGGCTGATGATGCTGAAGAGGACCCCGCAATGAACATGATGAATTATAGATACTTGGAAGCCGCGATGCAACAAATGTCACTATTTATTAGAGAAAAATTTTTCCATTCCACATTTAGAAAACCCAACTGAGGATACAAACAAAATTGTCAATTCATGACTAGTTTTCTCTGTTTTGGTGGTGGTGACACCAACCAACTGTTTAGCAACCTTTAACCTATAACCCTAAAACTAACCCTATACCCTTGAAAAACTAAAATTTGATCTTATCATAAACTGTCGGCTTAAAATCAATTGTTTCATTAACAAGTTTGGAATGGCGAACCTTTGAAATTCGGAAAATAGAACACGCGGCCCGGTACGGGTGAGGGAGTCAGAAAAAAAGTACAACAAATGAGGGATTTTTTATGAAGAAACATTAAGGGAATTTACCAAATTAATTTATGTGTTTAGATAGTCTGTTAATCAGCGTTAGACGAATAATTTAAATATTTTTAAAATCGATAAGCCACATCAACGGCTACAGTATTTGTGAAGGTATCCAGTCCTGACCAGAACAAATTGCCACACTAACGTACACATGAGATATGTTACTTTTTTTTTTTTCTCTCTCTTTTTACTCTACTACGCAGCGGAGGGCTTCAAAAAAAATTAACTGTGTTCTTTGGCGCCGTATCCAAATGCTACGCAGGACATGGTTCTGTTAAATGATAATGTAGTAATAATTAAGATTTAATGAAAATAACAGATATGTTTTAAAATGGAAACTTCTAATGCTTTATCTTTTATCCAGACCGTATGTGAAAATTTTTCTACGTGGAAATCAAGCAAGTTGAAGAATGCTGCAAATCGTGCTCAAGGTAAAATTGATTTCATAAAATATTATTTTTTAATATTCTGGTTACCCATTTTACAGTATTACCCAACGATGTAACCAGGACAATTTCCATGTGGGGAGGGGACACAGGCGATGGGAAACATTGAACTTTGGGGGCATCACTAATGCCCATTTGCATAGGTGAACGGTAATCTGTCAATATTATTATAATTTATTACTTTTCCTGATCTCTATTTGGGGCCAGGACGGGGCAAAGATTTTGGGTGCGGATCTGCCCTCTCACCCACAGACTGGTTAGGTCACTGGTGTTCCCTGGCATTTTTCCAATTGTTAATTAATGGAGGATATGACTGCAAAATACCAAAACTGAACGTAAATCCAAGAGTTATCTTTGGGTACTCTAGCGTGTAAACTTGTTCGTCTGTCACATTGGGTACTTTAACTTCTGCAGCTGTAAACTTTTGAACGCCTTAATCAATTGTAATGCCGTAATTTTTACATGAGAGCTAACAAAACAGGGAATGTACTACAAAAAGAAAATATATGAATCGACAGAGGGTTTTCATGAAAATCGCTCAATTTGGTTGTACTTTTTTGTGATCACCTGTATTGTATATGCATGGTTTCGGAATAGCGAACCCCTTTATCTTGGAAAAGCGAGCCTTGCTTTAAATCGGAATGTCGACATATCGCAAAAGGAGCCTTTTACATACAAATCGGAATAGAAAACCTGTTCCGATTATCGGAATATTGAACCATTTTTAATATACTATCTTCTGGACACGTTCTAATCTTTTTTTTGAAGGGTAATTGTGTTATAGTCTGACGTTTATGCCACTTATAGCGTTCCATTTTTAAGGGAGAAATCATTACAAGTGTAAATTATAAAACTGCGATACCGTAAATTCTATCATTTCACTAGTTGGTGGGGTTAGATTGCGTGTAACACCTGGCGCTAGTTTTGGTGGCGTAGGTACGCTAAGTTTTGCTGCGCCACACAAACAGTTAAAACCAAGACGCACTAGATAACAATGAAAAAAGGGTATTTTTTGGGACATTTTCACAGTTTTCAAGAAAACTAAGTCGGTGACCCCCCTCTTTTTATTGATGCGCCTTCAAGATGGGCATATGACTTTAAAACTAATTGAAAAAATTTAAAACAAATCGGGTCGTCAGAAGTTTATTTGTTATGATGGAAAATGGCGTCTTTTTCTCTTTGCCATAGAGCTCTGTACAAATTTTCCCAAAAAAAATGCGATTTTTGAACACGTCGGTACCTCAAAAACTAAGTCGGTGACCCCATTTTTATTTCATATTTTCATTTACACCGATGAAAATACCATATCATCTGAAATAAAGAAAATCTGGCCGTTAGTTTATGATCCTCGATCCCTTAAGTGCTAAATTCTGTGTGTGAGTAGTGGGTGGAATGAAATGGATGCCATGTCGTTTGTATCGGCTGATTATGCTACTTGGTTTTTTAAAAAAAAGCATTCTGGAATAGAGAAAAGGTGTTGGGGCTTTTGTGATATTTGGTTTATTTGAAAGGAGCAGCTCATTGACCAACATTGTTGCAGGGGAGAATGGAGTTCATGTAACCCCCTGACACTACCCGCCTATCTATCGGCATCTAAGCACTATTTTGATTGGTCACTTGGAGGGTAAATAATATCATGTAAATGAACAAATCAGAGATACAGTAAGAATGGGGGTTGGTTATACAGAATATAGAAGCCAACTATTTTGATTGGTTACTCAGAGGGCTATATCATGTTGTGTCTTGCAATGAGCAAATCAGAGAGATTGTATTATAGGTGGTAGTGCCCAGGGGTTAATGAAGCCAAAGTGGACTATAGTCGCCGTAATAATTGTTTGAACTAAGTGTACATAGTACCGGTGTGGTGCGACCTGTACAGGGGCGTATCGCGTGCCTATTTTTTATCTTTGTGTTACGCGCTGTACAGTTAGTGCGATTTCACGCACAACACGACAGCCGATCGTTTGATATCAGTTCCAAACAATTATACTGAGAGTATAGCAATAATGACTGAGTCACTGTTCCACATGATTTGTAATGGTGTGTGACGATATTCACGCACAATTAGCCATTCAAACAATATTGAAGAGACAAATGCTACATGACTTCTGGTCAGAATTCAATCTAAAGTTAGGTCTAATGAGAGGGGACTTAACCCTTAACCAGCCCATAAGAATGCGTATCTCTTTACTGTACGATACAATCGCTAAGGGATAGTCATGCTTGAAGACCTGGAAATCACATACCTTCAAATGAAAATGCAAAAAAATTTTAAAATAACAATTATTTTGGGCTTATAACATAGAGGCCTGGGTTTGATGTGTAGTTGGAAAAAGCCATAGAGATATAAAAGGGGAGGAGAATCGAAATCACTTGGATTATTGAATGGCCAGAGTCATTCCACCCGCACGTTTGTATTGTTGTTGTGGGGCACTCGTGCATCGTGGTTGTGTTGCACAGGCACACGCACATAAAAAATCTGTCCATTGTCAGTCATGCGTTATTGTTATCAGTGTGGCATTTCCCCCATTGTCTTGGATCAGCCGACTTTTCCGCAATAATTATGACAAAATCAATGGATGGAAGAAAATGCACCTCTGAAAAAAGATTCCTACCTCCTAATGCATAAAAAAATCTCCCATGTTAAGGTTGCTCAGAAAATAGAGGTATTTGAGTCAGAGTGAATTAAGCATGTGGCATCACTTGTTGCTATTTTCACCCGCTAAATGAAACCAACACAAAATTGTGTCTGCCTTACATGCCTTATGAATTATACATTAGACTTTCAAAATACCCAATAGCAAACCAAATATGGTTGGTGCCCAAAACTATGAATAAGGCTCATTGAAATACTTTTGGACAACTTATCTGGGTTAAGCTGTTTCAGGAAAATCTGACTATATAGGGTTTAAATAGAAACTTCTTTGGAAAAAAAGTCTCTGTATGTTGGGTCACAGGATTCAACAAGGTATTTTACACAAATGTGTTGCCATTATTATGGGATTGGTTTAAAGCACGTGGGGCACAATGTAGGGGCACATGTGGTGCAGTTGGATCAGTGTTCGCCTCATAAGCAAGGTGTGGGTTTCGAGCCCCGCTGTCCCCAAGTGGTTGTTCACTCTGCAAGGCACTTTACCTTGCCTTGCCTCTCTCAACCCAGGAGTATAAAGGGTACCAAGAATATGCTGGGAATGTTTAAAACAGACTCGCTGTGCGGAGGAGGGGCAAAACCCCCCCAGCAACGCAGGCGGCCCGTAGCACATAGCCAGCCCATTGGTTCCAAGGGGGCAATTTTCCCGGTTAGGTGCAACAAATGTCCCGATCACAAGCAAAAATTTCCCAGTCGCAGGGAAAAAGAATCCGAACAGTGGCTAATTTAACATGAATATCCTGGTTTTTTATTTTCCCCGATTCGTCACGATTTTTTTCAGAGGGGAGCACACTCTGCCCCCCTTTACCCTCCCCCACCTGCTACGCCACTGCGCCAACGTTATATGAATGGAGTCTTTGTCCCACATTCCTGTGAGACGAGAAATGGGCCCTCTGCCGTGGGCGTCAACTTTCATTTACAAAAAACTCCTGTGGCTTAAAGGCTTGATGCGCATCAGAAGAAAGATAACCAAATGTGTGTTATAACTGTATGCGTTCTTTTAATACTTATAAGTCTGTTTGTTTTAAGTAATCACAAAGTTTAAAGAAACTTCTACTCAGATTGTAAATTAGTACCCAACATTCTGATCACATTTACCCTATGCCAGAATTTAGTACATCACCTGACAGCAAATGGCAGCTGAAAAATCAAAACTCTTTCATTACAGGTCAATCTATATATACCCCTGATTAATAATAAGCTAGTCCATTTAACAGAGTTTATCGGGACCACTCCCAAGTTGACCCAATGTAAATTAGTGTCAGACATTTTGAAATTTTGGTTATAAGGGCTAAGGTGCTTGAGCCTTTGTGCAGTTCGAGGATGTTCGAGTAATCCCATAGGGGTCCAATGTGAGCTCACAAAATCTCAAAAAGCCCATTCTTAACACATAAAACCCGTGACTTTTACTCTCATTTTACCCACAAAACATTAGTACTTATGATTTTTTACCATGATCATGGAATATTTCTTGGTGGTTCGTAAGCTTTTGGAACACTTTTTATCCGTAAGTACTGACATGCATTCAGTACGGTGCAGTATGCAAGCATTTGTGGGATTGATTCAAACACCCCTCTTGTCACAGTTCAAGCCAAGTTTGAAAATTTAGCAGTATGGGCTATTTCAATTTTTAATAATTCAATTGGGTATAATGGAGGCTAATAATTCCTTTAAAATTTTGTTCAATTAAACCTTAGATTTTGTCTAATGGTTAAATAATTTGGGCTTAATGTGGTGGATCACAATTGAAATAAAATAATTGTTCCATTTTTCGAAAAGCAATTTTCATTGTGAACGCGCAATAGGGACAAGCCATTGTTGGGCTTCCTCAATGGCTGTTTAATCAGAATCTGACTTTTTGACTTTTGAAAGCCACAACAAAGATGACATTTTTGCTTTCAAAATGAAAAATAACAGTATAGTACCTGCGTCTGTCGCTTTTATCAGATTTGCAAATTTTCCCCCATAGAAACATTGTCCTCTTGTAACTATCTAACCATAGACCCTGGTGGCTTTACTTTTGACCTTAAACAAATGCATAATACCAATGATTTCAGTGCTAATTTTTTTTTAAGACATATTTTGGTGTGCTTTTAACCACCACTGGCTGTATAATGCTTGACCTTTTTCCCAATTAAAAAAGAAAGAAAAGGGCTTATATTTTTGAATAAAAATATCTAAAAAGAGATAAAAGTTGGGAACTTGGTCCTTACTCTAATAGGTGAACTTTTGACAGTAAAACTGAAACATTTTTGTTTGAAATCAATTTTGTTGGAAAATGGCTCAAGAATCAGCTTTTTCAATATTTTTATGGTATCAAGACTGTCCAGACGACTAAGAGCCAATCATTTGATTATATTATCCTCTTAATTAATTTCACCAGGGTCTCTTTATAATAGTATTTTTAGCTCATTTAAAGCAATACCAGCACATTTTTTGAAAAGCGTCTCCAATTTATCAAAATGTTTGATATTTTTGTTTTGCACATAGTTTTGGTACTGTCTAGTAAACTAATCTTTGAATGGGTAAATGGCTCGAAAGTGTGTGTTGTCATAGAAGAAGAAATTTTTGTAATTATAATGGGCAATATGCGATGTAATTTTAACAGTGGAGCTGGAATGCCAATTTTCGTCCATCCATTGAAGAAATATCTACCAACCGAAACGACCAACTATCACAACTGAAAGGATCTTCAACTTTGACTTTGCCGCCTCAACCACCTGAACAACTAATGGATGAGCATATATATTTTGGCACAATTTCCTGCTATGTCATCTTGAAAGGTGTTTCCATCCAGCAGCCATACAATTATTTATCGGAGAGCTATTAACATAAATTATTCCTAATTACAACTACAAGATTCCTTCTTTTGTTTACCGGTTTTGTTTTCTAGCCCATACCAATGCAATGAGCAAAAATCTCAAAACTTTGGTAAAATTGGACCAACTCTTCAAAAAATGTGCCTGGTATTGGCTTTTAATTAGCTAAGATATTTTACACAACGCAAAACTAAAACTACCACAAATGCAAAAATGTGTGTTTAATATACTAATTT
>JAMKCH010055398.1:0-14984 GCA_023653785.1 Ophioderma brevispina | reverse complement strand
TCGACAGTTGCTCCTGCTGCATGCTGAAATTTTCCATTTCCTCCCCCCTTTTTTATTTGTTCATCATTTCTTCAAGAAAACATTTTCGCTCTCTGAAATCATCAGATAAAAAATGCTAAGTAAAAAAAACAGTTCCTTCCTCATGTTTGATGTATTCTTGTCAGAAACAAGAAATAATGGCAAAAATTTTACAATCAAATCACAGGGTAGACCCTATAGAGGCCTAATTTTATTTTCCTATGCACAGTTTGATGTTTTTAAGACCGACTGAGTCAGTTTCGTACTGTCCAATACAGGATTAATTACGTCACTCAGGAGATTCATGTACCAGATTAAATTTACGTCATGCAGGGAAGTCCTGTCGGAAGAACCATCATTATACGGACTAGGGGAGATCGCATTCAACTTAATAATCTTCTGTTCGTATTTCCTCCTCATCGTAGGAGGCTAACACTCTTAATGGTCATAACAACTTTAAGATCTTTCCGCTAGTTCACATTTCCTGTATCAGGCACAGAGCTCGTTGGAACTTAGGTACAAATTGCGTCCCCGCCCTTCCGCATATTTACCAAACTGTGAGCGGTTGGGCTATGTGACCTTGCGAGCTAAATCCCTGCCCATTTTTCTAACCTCTCATAAGAACTCTGATAACTTACATAGGGGCCTATGAACAAGGGCATTTTAGTTGGTTGTCGTTACTATATTACGGGTGGAAAATATTGACTACCGCAAAACCTTCTTCCCCTTTGTAAAAACGGGGATCCCCAGTGACTTAATCAGGAAATCCTACAAAACATCCACGGCTTTGAGAGAATATTACGCTAATGTTGCGTCGTGATTTTTTTCTGAGCCGTATGCTAAATGTATGCTGCATTATTTTAATAAACAAAGCTTGCTGTTGCCTTCCTCCTATATCGAAACAGTAATGAATTTGTCCGTGGACTGGCCGTATGCAGTATACTCATATTTTTCCAAAGCCTGGTTCTATTGCCTTACGTGTGTCTATCAACGGGCCACGGGGCTGTTATGGTAATTACTTAGTGTTTGCCTTTGTTAACACATGTGCCAGCACTGTTTTCTCTTCGCCTGTAACGCCAAGGGGCAGCCCATAATTGATTATTATCAATGAGGTCGCTTGATGTTGATCAACTTTTCAGGTATAAAATGAGGCACAATTTGGTGTATATTCCACACTGCACGACAAACCCTAATGAATGGAAGGACAATATTTGGCTATGGACTTAAACTAAAACCTTGACCGAGGTCGCGCCAGATTTCGTACGTATTTCTTATTAACCCTAACCCACCCGACCGGGTCGTTTTGCCGCCGACGCCCAATGCACTAAAGGCAATCTATTTTATTTTTTTAAAAACGCCCAGATGCAACGAGAGCCAAAGCTGGTTCATTGCCTCTCGGCCGTTTTTCCCGCACAGGAATTAGTAGGTAAAGTCAATAACGCCCAGAGCAACGAAACACATCGCGTCATTTTCCCGAAGACTGCAGATGCCACGAAACGCATCGCGTCATTTTCCCGGAAGACGGCCCGATGCATGAAACGCATCGCGTCATTTTCCCGGAAACGGCCCAGATGCACGAAAAAATCGCATCATTTTCGAAAGACGTCCCAAATGCAATGAAACGCATCGTGCCAACTTCGATCTTCTGCCGGAAAACGGCCGAGATGCAATAAACCATTGCGCCAAATTCGATATTCTGCCGAAAAGGCCGAGATGCAATGAAACGCATCGCGCCAAATTTGATCTTCTGCCGGGAAAAACGCCGAGATGCAATGAAACCATCCCTCATTTTCCGGGAAACGTCCGAGATGCACCTGAGAACCAAAAGCGTCCCCAGATCGGAAAACTCCCAAAATCATTAGAACATTTTAAGATGTAACTAGAAGCAAATTGAGTCTAACAAAATTCTTTTTTGGTTAACAGCGAAATATGAAATTTACAAGGCCTATATAGGTAAAATGTTTACGCGTAAGCAGTTTAAAGCTTCCCCCATTTCGCAGTGTTTCACGCAATGCCTATGTTAAAACGTGAGGAAATATTTGCGTAAGGAAGATCACGCAAGGCCTATAGAAAAAAATAGCGCTGCCGTTGGGGGGGGCCAAGCTAAAACGTTAATGCTAGCTTGGTGTAATTTGAGGTTTAAAAAATAGCTAAAAATGCAAATTTAACACCAAAGCTTAGCATTTTAACGTACCGTGCCACGGCAGTCTTTTTACCAAGCACGGCAAAGTCAACCCTAACTTCTCTCTTATATTTGGACTGTTTTTAACCCCAAATTTACAAACCAAGCTTGCATTTAACGTAGCCGGCCACGGCAGCCGGCTACGTTAAATGCTAAGTTTTGGTGTAAATGAGGGTTAAATCCGTATAAAAATGAGACCGTTAGGGTTGTTTTTTTGATGTGCTTCCTTAGCACCGACAAATAACAACCCTAAACCGGATTCAAAGTCGAGTCCGCTTCCCTTGGTCTTAGCGTAATTGGTTCTAGTTTGATCCAGGGCCGGCTCGCCCCTTGCCAGTATTTGTCGGGTGATATGGTATTGCACTTTGCGCCAACATTTGTTGTACGCAACAGATCCGGTTTTTTTAATGTTTTTAAAATCATAGTGGGTGATTTTACCGGAAGCGGCTCTCCGCGAGAGAGCTAAAATGGACAAATGCCGTATGCGAAATCTGGAATTTTGAATCTAGGGACGCTTTCGTAGCGGTACATGGTTGTGTACAAAATGTAGCATGCGCAGATGTAAAAAAAGCCGGCCTGTAAGATCGGCTGGGGCCGTGGTTCGGGACCAGAACGTATATATATAAGAGGGGTCCCCAGCCAGGCCCAGCCAATACAGCCGGCTTTTCTGGGCGGGGCAGTACAATCGGTCCGCTCTGGACTTTGTCATTTTCACCAACAGTGGACACTATTGGAATCGTGGGTGATCCGTTGGTAAAGACAAGGAACCGGTCATGTGTCCCGTCTTAAACCGTAAATTCGCTCTGTGATCGCTCACATTAGAGGTGGGCTATACAGAGGAGAAAAATTATGATATTTCAATATTTGTCCTAACTCTTATTTGATGTCGCTTTATCCCCTTAGCATTTTGACACCAATTTGTCAAAATCGGCAAAAATTATAGTGGCCGCCCAAAAACGCCAGTTAAGGGAGGGGGGGGGTCTTAGGTTGGTCTGAAATTGATCAATTTGTCAATTACTCTTGTAATTATATATGACATTTTAAGCATGTTAGTGTCTAAACATTATTATTTGAGGTCAAAGAATCTCATTGTAATGTTCCAGCAGTGTCAGATCCACCCCCTACCGCTTCGTAAAAATGGCGAATTTTTGGTCACATTCAAAGTATGAGGGCGCTTTTGTTTTTTGCCATAAAAAGTAGACGCGCTTTCTGATTGCAATCATTGAAAACTTGTCTTAAAGGTAATAATTGATAGTACCTACGCAAAAAATTTTGAGCTCTTTAAACTAAACGGTTTCCCTGTGGCAGCCAGTTAATTGAATGCAATCATTACACAATTTTTTGTGGCCATGGGTTTGTGTGTAGGTCAACAACCTTTTGCAAACCCTATATTTCATAAGACAATTGCCAAATTATAAAATGGCACCGAGACCAAACAAAAAAGAGCTATGTGCTGAAAATTTATATAATATACGTTTAACGGCTTATCTCAATTTTACCTAGAAAAATATTCTAAAAATCATGTTAGGCTGGCCGCAAAGCGCCCTCTTGGCTTAATTTTACGTAAATGGCTCCATGTTATGAAAACGAAACATCAAATCCTGACGGAATTCATCAAATGGATTCCTTTACCTCAAAAACATAAAAATAATTACCCTAACAGCTAAAGTATGGCACATAATTCCAGTAATTGACAAATTTTCATTTCAGACCCCCCCCCCGCATACCCCCCCCCCCCCCTCCCTTAAATTGCGTTTTTGGGCGGACCTTCGTCATTTTTGTGGCCGATTTGGACAAAGATTTGTGTCAAAATGCTCAGGAGATAAAGCTACAATCAAATAGAGTTAGGACAAAAATTATCTGAAATATCATCATTTTTAATAGCCCCACCCCTCTCACAATCAACATCACCATCCTCATTATTACGTTCTGGTCCCGAGGCAAGCCTCAGCCACTACAGGCTGGCTTTTCTGGCGTAGCATTACAAGCGTTCCGCTCATTGTTCACCACAGGGTACCAATTGGATCTAGGGTGATCTTTCATTCACGTCAGACACACCATCCTCTTATATATATACGTGCTGGTCCCGAACCAGGCCCAGCCGCTACAGGCCGGGTTTTTTTTACCTCTGTCGCTGCTACATTTTTGTACCACCAATATAACCGCTACCGAAAAGCGTCCCTAGATCAAACTCCAGATTTCGCATACGGCACCATCCATTTGGAGCTCTCTTCAGCGGATTGCCGCTCCCGGTAAAATCACCCCGAGTAGAACCAAAGGCAGGACCCTGTGAAAATGTTTTCGTTCAAGTGGCCACTACATCAAGGTTTGATACCATAGAAGTTCGTATGGACCCCCTAACCCTACGCATCACTAGGTAGTTAGTGGCGTCAAATTGTGGTATCACTTTTTTGCTACCGCAGTTTGTATACTAAACACTTCTTATACCCGTAAATTGCTCAAAATTAGGTGGGTTATCTTGAAAGGCAATTTCTCTTCTGTCAGTATATAAAACTCATTATTATGGTATCAATTTACAACAATAAATACACTCTGATAATTATATTAAATCAATGACTTTTCGATGTCTGAACAATGCGACCTGGGGTCAAAGGTCGTGATCTTTTACATTTCCCCCTTATTTTTGCAGTAGATAACTTAATAAGGACACTGTACTTGGAATTTTAGTTTGAAGAATAAACTGACAGTGATGGAAATAAATTTGACTGTCATTAAGATGTCAATCTCAAAACCAGGCCCGTACTGAGTGTGTGTGTGTGTGGGGGTGGGTGCCAGGAGTTCAATGCCCCCCCTTCGTCAAATGGGGGGCAAAGGTCCCCTATTTGGTGATTTCTTTTTAATAAAAAGGTTTCAAAATCTAAGATAAAATTTCTTAAGAAAGTTCACTTTTGGTTATGAGATGTTCAAGTAAAAAAAGACCACTTTAGGGGGGTAGGGTCTATATACTTTTTATTTACTAAAAAAAGTCCCGCAACCCCTAAAAACTCCTGCGTAAGGCCCTGCTAAAAATGATACATTTCAATTCATATAAATCAAAATAATGTAATTTTTAAATAATTGCCAGAAAAGGAAGTTTCAAAGAATTACTTGCTATAATAATAATAAGTGTATTTTTTTAACCAACGCGCGACATTTCCACGTTAACGTGCTCAAGGCGCTGCGGCAGCCATGAAAGGCGCTCAGTCACATCAAGAAACCATATACCAGAACTATCCTTTATTACCCCACCTCCTCATTCAAATTAATTGTCACTGGCAACGATTAAGCCAGGAAGTAGATTCACACGGCGACCTGGTTAATGTCCATCACCTGACAGTGATAACTGATTCAACAATTAAAGTCCAAAGAATTTCGTGTTTAAAACACCACAGTCAACATCTTGAAGACCCACCCCTCAACTCGAAGGCGGCCGAGGCTACTAAGAGAAGAAACTTTCCTTATGGCAGGCACCAAGTCTGGTAGTAGTGGCAAGGCAGCTCTTGGGTTGGATTGGTTCCCGGACCTCCGCTAACCTTTCGATAGTAAGGGGTCCGCCTGCCTCTGCTTGGGCAGTTCATGGGACATTCCTGCAGCAGTTTGCGGGCGCATCCGATCTTGCTGCTCCGAGCGGTCCTCCCTTGTTTCCCAGATTGGGGTCGCTGCCCTGTCCTCATTGTTGGTGACATTGGGGTTTACGGTCTCCGACCTCTACAGGGGATGGCCATCCCTATTGGCCCAGGTTCATGAGGCTCACCGGTGGGCTGTAGTCCATCTGCCAGGTCTGGCTTAGATCTGCTCCGTGCTCCATCTGGTGCCTAGACATTCCGTTCCAGGATGCAGGATTCTACACACCCCTGTTTGGGACGAGGAATGCATGAAAATGGGGAGTCGGGGTTCCAAAGTGGGAAGGCTCCTGGCGGTGACTGCATCCGTAATCCGAATGGTGGCACCTGAAGCTGTGTGATGGCTCCAATCTTCAGCTATTCCTCCCTCAAGATAATGAACTTCGAGGGTCATTTGCCATCCTGAAGCTTAAGAGGCCAACGTGCAAGCCCAAGGGTTGCGGACCTGCTGTCTCCACTGGCTGCTTAGAAGACTGACACTCGGTGCATCATGATGCGGTTCGAGGCAAATCTTCCCCACACCCAAGCTGGCTTTTGGGGAGATGATCAATACTGCTCATTGTTCAACCTACAGGGTACCAATTTGATCTAGGGTGATCTTTCCCGTCAGGGACACACCATCCCTCTTATACATATACGTTCTGGTCCCGAACTGTAGGCCCCAGCCGCTACAGGCCGTGGTTTTTTTTTTTTACCTCTGCGCAATTGCCACCATGGTTGTACAACAACCAATATAACGCTACCAAAAGCGTCCCTAGATCAAAATCCAGATTTCGGCACCCGTCCATTTTGCGCTCTCTTCCGCGGATAGCCGCTCTCGGAAAATCACCCACTAGAGGACCAAGCGCAGAGACCTGGGAAAATGTGTTCGTTCAAGTGGCTCTACATTACAAGGTTGATACCATAGATTGTTAGTATGGACCCCCTACAGCATCACTAGGTAGTTAGTGGAGTCAAATTGTGGTATCACTTTTTCAGCGCCAGCATGTTGTATACTAAACAAGTACTTATACACGTAAATTGCTCAAAATATTAAGGGGCTTTGGGTTGTATCTTGAAAGCCAAAGTTTCTTCTGTCAGAGTATAAACTAATTAGTATGGTATCAATTTACAAATTATAAATACCTCTGATAGATATATTAAATCCAATGACTTTTCGATATCTGAACAATGCGACCTGGGGTCAAAGGTCGTGATCTTTCCTATTTCCCCTTATTTTGCAGGGAGGGAAACGTAATAAGAACACTGTAATTGGAATTTAGTTTGAAGAATAAAACTGACAGTGATAGAAATAAATTGGACTGTCATTAAGATTGTTGTCAATCTCCAAACCAGGCCCGTACTGAGTGGTGTGTGTGGGGGGGGGGGTGCAGGAGTTCCAGTGCACCCCCTTCGTCTCAAAATGGGCAACGGTCCACTATTTGGTGTGATTTCTTTAATAAAAAGGTTTCAAAACTGAGAAAATTTCTTAAGAAAGTCACTTTGGTTATGAGATGTTCAAAAGTAAAAAAAGGACCACTTTAGGGGGTAGGTCTATATACTTTTACCAAAAAAAAGTCCGGCCACCCTTAAAAACACTGCGCTAAGGCCTGCTAAAAATGATACTTTCATCAGATATAAATTCCAAAATAATGGGTATTGCAATTAAGGTGGATTCAGTTTCAAAAGATTACTTGGACTATAATAAAATAATGTGTATTTTTAAATACGCGACATGTCCACGTAAACATGCTCAAAGCCATGTAGGCAGCCATAAAAGGAGCTCAGCACATCAGAGAAACCCAATACCGAAATATCCCTTTATTACCCACCTAATCAGTCAAATTAATGTCACTGGCAACGAATTAAGCCAGGAATAGGATTCACATGGCGACCCTGTTAATGTCACATCACCTGACATGGGAATAACTGATTAAACAATTAAAGGTCAAAAGAATTTTCGTGGTTAAAACACCACAGTCAACTTCTTGAAGACCCAACCCTCAAATCAAGGCGGCCGAGCAGCTCCCGAGCTACTAATAGAGAAACTTTCGTTATGGCAAGCACCAAGTTTGTAGTAGTGGCAAGGCAGCTCTTGGGTGGATTGGTGCCCAGGACCTCCGGCTACCTTTCGATAGTAGGGGTCCGCCTGCTTATGCTGGGCAGTCATGGGACATGCCTGTCAGCAGTTGCGGCGGATCCTCCGATTCTTGCTGCTACGAAAGCGGTCTCCCTTGGTTCCCAGGATGGGTCGATTGCCCGGTCATCATTGTTGGTTGACATTGGGTCACGGTCTCCGACCTCTACAGGGGGAGGCCATCCCTATTGGCCCAGATTCAGGAGGCTCACCGGTGTACTGTAGTCCAGTCTGCCAGGTCGGTGATTAGATTCTGCTCCGGGCCTCCCATCTGGCGCCTAGGCGTTCCGTTCCAGGAGGCAGGAGTTCCTACACACCCTGTTGGGACGAGGAATGCGTGATGAGAAAAATGGGAGTCGGGGTCTCAAAGTGGAAGGGGGCTCCTGGCGGGGGACTGATCCGTAATCCGAAATGTGGCCACCTGAAGCTGTGTGTTGGGGGGCTCCAATCTTCCAGCTATTACTCAAGTAATGAATTTCGAGGGTCATTGCAATCTGAAAGCGTAGAAGAGGCCACGGGACCAAGTCCAGGGGTTGCGACCTTGTGTCCTCACATCTGGCTGCTGGGTAGAAGACTGACACTCGGTGGAATCAATGATGCGGTCGAGGCAAATTGCCCCCACAGCCCAAGAGGCTTTTGGGGAGATGAATCAATACTGATTCAGTGGCAAAGATCTTGTCCATGACATCGGTGCCGCTGGTGGGGAGCAGTCGTCAAGGATTATGCAGTCCGGCATCAAGGTCTTCATAAGCTAGTCAGGATCTTTCCG
The DNA here is from genome assembly GCA_023653785.1 of Ophioderma brevispina. Classification (NCBI taxonomy): domain Eukaryota; kingdom Metazoa; phylum Echinodermata; class Ophiuroidea; order Amphilepidida; family Ophiodermatidae; genus Ophioderma; species Ophioderma brevispina. The sequence continues at coordinate 6,276 of JAMKCH010055398.1, read as the reverse complement.
ATTGAGGCTTGTTAAGTTCAGAATGATGCTCATCCAGGGACTGGGTGCTTAACCTGGGGACATGAGGTGGGCAATTTGCAGTAGAAAGCGGAGCTTCGGAATGTCCAAGGATTCTATCCTGTGTGCCCAGCCCAATCTTTCGGCATTGTACGAGAGAGATTGTTCGCAGTGCTCCTGCGCAGGAGATGTACCACTAGGATGGTATGCCAATTTCTGTGAAGGGAGACTGGTCACGTTAAACCAGTTTTCCACTAATACACTGAAATTGCAACAAACCCAAGCTGTAACTCTGTGTTTTCCACCTTGCAAACGGCTTCGCTAAGGCAACACTAGATTTGAAATCTAGTCAGGCTTGAAGATGCTTTCAAAATCAGGACGGTTCTGGGTTTTAAGATTTTAAGATTGACCCTGATTCTTGATTCTTATTCAAATAGCATAATTGCAGAGAGAGACTAGGCTTTGCCACCATCTGCAAAGCTTCTTATTTCTTCAATTCTATGTTTATTCACTTCCACGTCTCTGGAATGGAAATCCCATATGATTTGCGTGGGTTGTCAATATCTTTGATATTATAACTTTAAAGCAGGCTGGTAATCACACTTTTAAGTGATAAATCAATGTTGATTGAAATAAGGGGTGTTTTGTGTGTATTGTTCATTTGGAAAAAACATTTTGAATAGTCAGGGTAATTGTTGTTTCTCAGTCAGTATCATTGATTAACTTTTTCACTGGGCATACATGTGCCTTGACTATTCTTTTGGTTTCCTAAAAACATTTGTCTGGTCTCGTGCACTGTAATTGTTTGTTTTTCTCTTGAATTATGAGAGCACTTTGGATCGGGTTTTTGCAACCCACCTCATGTTCTTTCAGAATTACTTGCTTTTGCATTTGTCAATTTTGCGAATGGACATAATATAGTTCCTGTAGGTATTTCGCAAGTATTCAAATAAAATATTATTATTCTTATTATAAAAACACTTTTGATGGAGAAGAAGGGCTGTTTGCACGGGCAAAGCGTTGGGGACACGGTGGAACCGTGGCCTTGTTGTTCCGTAGTCCACATTCAGGCAAGGGCCAGTCTGCTGCACAGCGATCGCGTTCTCAAGTGGCTTCTTTGTTGTTCCTGGGGGGTCGCCGGGGGATGGGTTGAGTCCATCCTTTGGCACTTGGATGACAATCGGCTGTTGGGTTGCGCTTCACCAGTGTGGTCCCCCTGTTGGCACACTTTGGGGATCGGGGAATTTCACAGAGTCGGTTTGCATCCCCCATCGGTCATTCTGGAGCAACGATGAGTAGTCTGAATAATTGTCCACCTCTGCCTTGAACCTGAGGTGGTTTGTCGGCAGCCATTGAACCAGCCAAGGGTGTTTGATGGCCTTGAAAGCGTGTGATGGGTCGTCCTCGGCTGAAGAGGGCTGGCATGGGCGAACGGGCGCGGGCACCTCATTGCATGGTAAGGTTAGACTTCATAAGCTGTGATTCATAGCGGGGTTCCCAGGAGTTCCAGGCCTAGTTGGCCCGGCAAATAAATCCATCCGCTGATTAGATACGGATATTTCACTATGATGTTTTGGACTAAAATGCATGAATGAAAACAGATCTAGGATGCTATGTTTTGGGACTAAAACTGACAAAATGAACAGCTCTAGGCACGAGATGCTGGATTCCTCGTCATCAATTAAAGGTTCAGATAACCCTTTACAGCTTACCAGCCACGATCATTGTGTTAAAGGCGAGGAAAAATCCTGGACTTGAACTAATGACTTGCTTGTGGGTAAGCATGGAACATAGGCAGGTGAAATTGGATGAGACCTCAAATTAGGTGCTGGATGATGAATTTCTGCCATGGTATTGCTATTTTTTTTAAGTTCATGGGGGAAGGGGGAATATGCTCCAGTGGGCCAAATCACAAAAAGCTTGCTTTATCTGCTAGGAGGTTGGCTTATTCCGGCTGACATTAACTGACTTTTAATTGCACATCCCTTTCAGACGCGGTTGTTCATGCTCAGATGATGGTGGTCAGAAAACCAAACGTTGATCGAGTGCAACCTTCTTTGCTGATTGCAAACTATTTCCCGCCGGTAGGTTTTCTATTCTCAGTTAACAAACTTACTCCAGAGCCCATATCTGAATGATTTCTGTGAAAATGTATTTCCAGATGACTCACTCAGAAGTGATTCCATCCATCCATAAGCATAAATAATTTGGTTCTGTAAAGGCCAAAGAAAATAGGGGAGGGGGAATATAGCAAGCAGTGGGTGAAAGGCAGCCAATCGCCACATCGCTCTGCTCTGAGAAGAAACTGCAACATTGTTACAATAGCTATATAGTCACTCAAGACCGTGCTTGGATTCTCCTTTGAAAGTGTTAGACTCAGCCTCTTAATAGAAGTACCGACTTCCTTGGTATGGAAAACCAAATAATGTCATTAAGCAGTGTATAGGCAGACTTATTAGCTAAGCTTAAGTTTATTTCTGCGCATTTTATGTCTATGTTCTTCCTCGCTTGGTTACCACTGTGTCCCTGCCAAATTCCATGTGCGTTTGGTTTCCAGGCCATACTCAGGCCCTGCAGGTTTTCTACGGGTACTCAGGTTTCCTTTTGCTTCTAAAACTGGGCTATTCCCTCAGAACGGTATAATGAGGTAAAACGTGATTTTGAAATAAAAAATCATGGACACTATAGACACAATAGTGTTGCAATGTCGTTAACATAACAATTAACCCCTTATTATTAATTATTATCGTTTGATTTGCTTATGTTTGTGTTCGAGAAACAGATTGAATGTGACAAGTGCAATTGTTTCATGGTGTTTTGCCCCACCTTGTTCGTCGCTTTGGACCACTTGTTTCAAATAAATCCCATAGCTTGAATTTAAAGAAATAGTAATAGTATATAAATTATTTTAGATTGCTCAAAGTACCCTTGTAAAAAATTGTAAAAATACCTGGAATTAGTGAAATAACAAAATACTAATAAACGAATGATGGAAAAACAATTGCAGCAAAAAATATGTATCGGAATTTCATGGCTTTTCTATTCCTTCAGGTGATGTGGGATTCTGATTCAATATGTCATCGCAGACCATGACTCTTCCCTCATGGTCATGCCATGTCTTGTTAAAAGTAATTTATTGCCGTAGAATCTGACAGGCTAAGTATAGAAGTAAATTTATACCACAATCATTTGTATTCTTAATGTCTAGAGGAGAAACTGTTTGGTAAGCTAACCCTACCCCTTAATTTTAGCAGTATAAAGGTCTAAGTAATGCTGCTTATATAAAAAGCTGTAGCAAAAAGTGATACCACAATGTGGGACTCCACTAACTACCTGGTGATGCTGTAGAGGGTCCATACTAACTTTTGGAGGCATCAACCTTGGATGTAGTGTGGACTTGACCGAATTCAATTTTTTAGAGCCCCTACAGGATTAAGCTCCTGCTCTAAGTGGGAAAACGCCCCGTCTGCTACATACAAAAATGTTCGCGCAAGACACACTAACCTCTCTGCTCACAAACCCATGCCCAACGCGGCGGAATATTTTTGGTTGGAAGCCACAGGCAGGCCACGGGCTGATTTTTCCGCCGGAGAGGGTAGTGTATTGCGCCCAACATTTTTTTAGCCAGCAGCCCCGGTGTTTTCCCGACTAGTGGGTGATTTTACCGGGGGGGGCTCTCCGCTGGAGAGGGCTCAAAATGGACGGGTGCCGTATGCCGAAATCTGGATTGGGGAGCTAGGGACGCTTTCGTAGCGTTACATTGGGTTGTGTACAAAATGTAGCATGCGCAGAGGTTAAAAAAACCGGCCTGTAACGGCTGGGGCCTGGTTCGGACCAGAACGTATATATATAGAGGGGTGATTTGATAGATAAAAAAGGGTTGCGACGTGGGCATGTTATTGGTTTTGAAGAGAGCGCACGCTAAAGCCGCATTGCTCGAGAGCGATTTAAAGACGGCTGTTACCTCAGGAAAAAAGAGAGTAGGGCTTGACCCACCACGCACCGCCTATAAAGCGGGCCAAACCTGATTTTGAGCCCGGTCATTCGGGCCATGGTTTTTGGCAACAAATACGATAGGTTGCGGTAAGATGACGAGTTCAAAACGCGTAAAAGGCGGTGAAACCATACTCAGTATCGCTCGAGCTTCTGAGGCCCGGGTCATCCGGACCATGTTTGCGACAAATATGGCCGGATATAACACGGACCATGATGCCGGACCGAATTTAGGATGAACCGGTAAATGTCAGGTCATACTCGGTGAGTGTGCCACTGGTACCTGTAATCCAGTGCTATCCTTGTTGCATGCTCGGTCTCCGGCGAGTATCTGGAGCTCCCCCCTCGGGTGTGGAGGGAGTCCTCTGGACCCCTTTCAGAATTAAAAAAGATCGGGCAAAGGGTATCCACACTATCTTGGACCCATCCAGAGGAAAACCAAACATTAGACTTTTGGACATTTTTCTTAGTATGTAGGTTTTTTTGGCAGATTTCTAATGTTTGGTCAAAATCTTTTTCGATACTTTTTAGTTTTGGGTGACTAACCGTCTAATCGTAGCCCGGGTGTTTCGCGTGGTTTTAGGGTAAGCTTTCGGGTTTTTAGGTTAAAAAACATGTAGGAGTTCATTTGCATAGCCCCTAATGAATTTTTGATTTTCAGGTATGTTGACTGGCAACAGAGATGACTGATATGGCACTCCGTTATACAAGACGACTTGACCACTAGGGGAAGGAGAGGTTTTTCAATCAATGTAAGCAATGTATATTAGCTCCGCTAGTACTGGCGAACAAGACTCACAATCCCACTCTAAGCCCCAAATAGACGATGATAATGTTGAATCAGAATACTGAGAACCCCAGAAACCCCCCAAAAAAGGCTAAACGTGTAAGTCCCTGCCTAGCTGAAAAGCAGGCAGCAGCTGCAGCAGCAGCTGGAATCGCAACCTAGTGCATCACCAAAGTTGTGAAGAAAAGAAAAAAGGACCAAATATATGAGAAAAACGCGACCTGTCACTGCGGAAAGCCAATCGCAGAAGCCCTCATATACAGTGCACTATACAGTTCGTCACTGACGATGCGGACACGTCCTCAAGCAAAGACTAAGGCGACTTAGCCATAGCCCCAAACTTACAATATCGAAGGCTAGTACTTCAAGTCAGCTCCTCACACCAGGTACAAGGTCACGTGCAGTCAACCGCTAAGTATCGGGTAGAACGTTTTCCAATGGCCAAGCACCACAGGCAAGCCGATTTCGAGTGAGACCGATCAGTCTCCGAGTAGAGCCTGTCAGACCGCTAACCATAGTGTTCATTGCACGCTTTAGACAGCGTTGGTTTGAAAAATCGCCAACTCCTCAAAAAGCGTGGGTTTGCGAGAGTTTAAACTAAAATGCGTGTATTCTTAAAAAGCGTGCAAAAAATAAGAAGCGGTAATTCGCAAATGTACCTCGCTGAAAGCTCCGAAACAATGGCATAGCCGACTTACTCACTCATTGTTTTCCGTATTGTTTGCGAAGTCGCACTGTTGTGCATATTTTTTGTAACGGAAATTCTGTACGAACATTCCGTCATATCAATTATCCATATGAGGAGTTCTAAAATAAGATTTCTTTGTAGTGAATTGTAAAACTTCGCGTATAATACTCAAGATAATTTACTAAATTAGATGTTATTGTGAATACCGCGCACCGCTTTAGATGTTTCGCAATAATTCCACAGCTTTTCAGTGGGGCAGTTTCGTTTCCCGCACATGGCCCCCGTAATAACAAGACAGTGGGATGCCGACTAGTATCACTATACCGTAGCGCTATAGGATATCGCATGAAATGCAACATTTTAGCGTGTGTTAAGTATCAATGGGGTCGTTTCATGCGCTAATGGTGTCCTTTCAAGCTTTAATTTTGTGTTTTTGATAGCAAAGATAAAAGAGATAATTATACTTCGGGTGTGAATTTGCTTCGTCAAGGGTGCCGAAGTCGTTAACATTTTTTGATATTTCTTAAGCATAATTGTGCGGTACATGTATTTGATGTTGGATTTCATTAAACCGAGGTGTTTCAGTAAGAACAAATATATTAAGAATGAAATCCTAATCAAAACCTGATACTGACAGAGCTAATTTTGTTTTTGTTTTCAACTCGACTCACTTCTGTTCTGAAGAAGTCTAATGCAGTATGCTATGGGCATGATCTGTCATGAATGAAGATAGGGCTGAGTCTAGGCATTCTGGACCCCAAAACCCTGAAGATTCCATAAGCTAAGAAAAACGACATGGAGATCATATGTA
>JAMKCH010055395.1:0-66288 GCA_023653785.1 Ophioderma brevispina | reverse complement strand
CTTTTGTATTGCGAGAAGAAATCGAAGATTTCCTGGGTATTTCGTCCCCAATTTGGTAATGGACGAAGTCCAACTCCGCCCATAACTCTACGATCAATTGAATATACTATAAAGTAACAAAGACAACGACAACAAAATAAAGAGAAAAAATACAGCCAGAAATAAAAACACAAAAAACAAAAGAAATATCCCCATCCTGGCTTATACACCCAAATGTTAATCATTCTACTGCATTGGCAACATGCCCTTTTACTGTTATAGGACTAAGGAGGATTTTTCTTTTGGGTGTAATTAATGTTTAAGTCAACATCTTATATTGCAATAATTTTTGTTTGGTAGATAGTACCGTATAGTATTCAGAACTCCTTATTTAAATACAAAAATAAAGCCATAAATAACTACAACAATCAAACAAAAGAAAAAATATCCCACTCTTGCTCATACGCCCAAATGTCCAATTTAAATGCTTTTGACACACGCCTTTTCTATGTTTAAATTTGACGAAGATTATGAATAGGCTAATGTGATGTTCTTGTGAGTGTATTAATAGTTAACCAAATAATATTTAAGTCATTATTTTCGTAGTACGCTTTTAATCTTCCTTCATTTCCTCCTTAAAGCACTCTAGAACGTCATGCATTGTCTTAGTTGTTCCATTGTTTTGGGACGAATGTAGAGTTAGAACAATAACACTCCGTTCGTAAATGTACGAATGGAGCCTTTAATAAAAACTCTCCATTCGTACATTTACGAATGGAGTGTTATTGTTTCTAACTCTACATTCGTGCAAAATAATGGAGCGACAAAAAAATGCCGTACGTCATAGGTGTGCTCGTTAAATAAAGAATCACTATCAAGAGAGTATAAAGAGTCCCTAGTTCAAACTTGTTAAAATTCCACTCAGGTATTCATTCTGAATTTAATACATCTGATACATGTAGAGTAGTATTGATCAAAAAAATCATTCTCCGATGACATAAAAGCTGAGCAGAACGAGCAGACCGAAGAAATCAAATAACAAATGTCAAGTCCGAACAGAGTATGCCGTCCGACTGTCGTGTAATACCCTGGTTTTTCTGAATCGTGACACACTCTTACGCTTTTGTATGCCTTAGGCCGCAGATCTTGGAGATTTTGGCCGAATTCAGCTCCATATCAGGAGCAGGTATTTCCAACTCTCTCATAGGGGTGCTATTCATTATTCCGGTGACAGTCATTAATGTTTCGTTACTGAGTTGGATTTAGAGATTACAAATAGACGGTTAGACCAATGGCGACATATCCGCTAAAATCGACTCCTTTGGCCATCATCAATTACCTTTAATCTACCAAACAGCCTCTACCCCTTTTGGCATAGGCTGAAACGCTATTTTGAGCAAACTACTTTCTCATCCAACAAAAGATGGTTGGAAAGAAGTTTTGAGAAAAAGCACTGAAATTTTTGAATAGTTTAGGGATTTAGGTTTCAATTTGCCGTTGCCCTTCATCCTTCCGTCAGCAGACCCCAAGTAGTTGTTTGCATGGGAATAGTGAAAGTAGCGTAGTGAATGTTTTGTTACAGAGATTGACTAGTTATAGCTCTCCCATTGCCGATCCGATCCGTCGTTGCGAGTTTGTATTTGAAGCACTGCTGGCTGGGCTTGGGCATGCACTGATGATTTTGATGACAGCTATTGTGTATTGTCTGATTGTAACAAAGGCTATCACTTCGTAAGTTTCAAGTTAACCATATACCCATGATAATGGTGTTTCTGTCTTCTGTCAAAATGTCCTATATGCTCTCACAGACATCCTTACTGTGGCTATCTACACAGCGATTTTGACGCATCGTTGCCGATGACGACGCGTGACCGGGGGCGTGACGCAACTAACGAATGTGGACTTAGAACACAGGACGCGTCCGGGACTCACTCAGTCCACTCGACTTGGACGATTCCGAGTCACTCACCTTGGACTCATGCTCGGACTCGGACTCGGGTCCATGGACTCGACCCTCAGGGCCCCATGCATGGACTCGATTCCCCGCAATACCTCAGACCTAGCTGGACTCGGACTCATTGAACCCCCATTGCCTCTGACCTTCAACAAAACTACAACACACATCTACCTCCCAATACTGGCAATACAGGAGTTTGAAGAGCACCAATAACAATATTTGTTTACATGCCTCAATCTGCTAAAATATATAAATATGCTGACAAACGTTCTAAATCAATGAATCATGAATTAAAATATCCAAATGCACCATTCTCCACTAATTTGTAATGCTCAAAATCAGAACTTTCAAACAAATGGAACTTGAATGATGTTATTATTGTTTACATACAATCAATGCACGACAGCATAAGTAGGCGTTCCACGCCAGAATTGCGGAAAAGCGTGTGAAGATCGTACTCGCGTGGAGTTTTTAATCGCTGATGAAGACACGCGCTTTCTTTAGCAGCTTAATTAATAATGCGCATGCGCATAACAAAATTGTGTTGCATGTCAAGTAGTGTGGTCGCTGTGGACCGAATTGCTGAGATTAATACCTTCCCCAACCGCCTGTTTGCGCTTGATTCCGTTAATGTTATATGAAGTTACAAGAACGACTTCCTGCCGCTCGGATGCCGGGCGTTGTCTGGTTGGGCCTCGTCTTGTTCTCTAAGTCTGGGTTCGAATCCCACTCCGGACAACATTAGTTTATGATTTTATTTGTATGTTAGAGTTGGAGTTGGAATTATAAAACATCATATTTTGGATTGAGTAAGAAAATATTGAATAGCTGCCTATGTATAATAAACTGGTCCTGTCCTGGAGCATGACTTCGGCCAAAATCTCCGACTTGCAGGCCGCCATATATTTGCCATGTTTGCTGGCATGCTTTCAAATTTGGCTCATTTTTGCATTACATCATCAGTGCACAGTGTAAATTGGACATACAAAAACATCCAACAACCCCGGGCCTAAACACTAAAGCGCTTCGGTCGGTCGGTCAGTTTGGTTCCTGTACTACAAGCACACTTGCATTTTTGTGGGTTTTTGTACATCACCTCAGCTCAGTCATTTCCCTAGGTCATAGCAAATGAGTACACTAAAATCAGTTAATTTAAGGTAGGATATCGGCAATTATGCTCTCCAGAAAAAATAACTATAAAATCAGTTTAACTCAACCCAATTCATTTGAAATTGGTCTATTTAAAGAAGTACATTGAGTGCACCTCCTTATAAAGTACCTAGTTTCATTTCTTATTTTTATTCTTTATGTTAAAACTCCGTATTTTTTTAGTAATAATGATTTCTAGGCAAAAGAGAAGGCCGTGTGGTATCTAAACTATAAGAAAGAGTTTGTTAACTAAAATAGTCAAATTCCTCTAGTTGGGATTTGGGAATAAAATGTTTTTTAAACACTTTATTACCAAATTTTAACTGGTTTCAGTTGTGAAAAAAATTACACGCCTCATAATTTCAATACGTTAAAATTAAAATCTAACGGATTCACTTTCCTATGACAACCTTATTTGTTAGATTCAGGGGCAGTTCTTTCGAGACTGGCATTCAGTCGATGAAAAAACCAGCGATATTAACATTACCTAAGCACCACTAATTTACCTGGCTGTACCCAACGAAAATAAACAATCAAATCAATACATTTGAAACATATAAAATTAAACCCAATCTTAGAATATCTAAAAGGTTTTCCATCATTTCGTTTTTCATTTTTCCCATTTGAAACTGCCAAAATCAGCCCCTTACCTAGACCTACTGGGAAATCTAAAATGCATGTTTGGTGGGGAAAAATAAGAATTTGCATGTGTGTTTCTGTCACCATTACCCACACTTTCATCAACCGATTTCAACATTATCATCTTTGAGGTTCCGATATACTGCGATAATTCGGATCCTACGCAGATAATTACAAAATGGTATTTGCGGCCCGATTTTATTGGTCTCGCTAGGAGTTTTAAAATATTGGGCTCGCCTACGTCTCGCCCAAATATATTTGCAACTCATAAGCTCGACCAATAAATTTTGGGCTGATCAATACAATTGTTATTACAAAATCTGTCCGAGACGCCCGAGTCGATTTTCCCATGGTATGGATCTTGGATGTAGGGTTCAATCCGTTGGTCATATGATGCCTTGTATTTTCATTACAAAAGATATATGTCAGCTCCAAATTAATGAACACAATCGCTTCTAGTCAGGTAGAAGTTTAGGCACACAGCCTGAAGGTATTGAAATGGGAGTTACAGACTTTTTCCTATTGAATAGATTTTTACACGTTATTCATTGGACCTAAGTAAGCCATAATTTTTGGATGGTGTGCAAATTATGTTACAGTGCCATTTTTGCAATCCAATATGGCTGCTACCATGTCACAATCACTAATACTCCCTTAAGTATTTCCGATAGAGAGAGACAAATATTTCTCGGTACTCCCGTCTTTTTAAGCGCGAGAAGTGTTGGTAATGTACTTTTTAAATCATTACTTGCCACAAAATCCAATATGGCTGCTCAAAGATCACATAATGCTCTCGGGAAATCATTAAAATGATCTTACCCTCCATTATACTATTTACGCTACGCTACTTTCGAATACATGGTGAACCCTTAAATATGTTCTGCCGGTGCTCAAAGTCTGTACAATTGATCACACTCTTCAAGGGTTTTTTTTTTTTTTACTTTAACACCTCTAGAAGGCATTTCCAACGCATCCGGCACGTCAATTTTTCTGCACAGGTTGCAGTTAGAGGCTTAATTCCAGTGTCTAATGCCATGCTTTAATGCTTACACTTATGAGATACATGATTTGATCACTAGAAACCCTATTGGCATTTCTTTCCTCTGTAATGGCATTTTAAAATTCAAGTGGCAGCCATAACAACAGCCGCCTTTTAAAATAGTAAAAACCTACATTTATATGTGTATTATATGTCTTTACCTCAACTTAATTATTATTATAAATTGTAACTTAAGTATGGATAAGTATTTTGACCATTTTGACATTCTTATCTTTGCGAGTTTCTTTCTTCACAACATGCAAAAATGTTTAAGATGGGGCCAATGTAGCTGCCTTTTACCTTCTTTAAAACTATAAATTACGATCGATCTGTGTTTGTATTAGTTAAAACACCCAATATTATTTAGTTTAAATTAAGTATGAGATGTATGTCTTTGTACATTAATAACTCGTATATGGTATATTTGTTTTACCACATACTTTAAAATCCAAAGACGGCAGTATATATGACTATATGACAATTCGGTAGGTTTTTAAAGATCGAAAGGCAGCCATATTGCTTTCAGCTTGATTTTTGTAAGCTTGTTTAACACACTTGAAATGTTCCAGATATGATTTCCTACTGGGTATAATCGCGATTATGCCTCTACACATACTTGATGAGTTATGGTCAATGAATGGATTTCAGGCATATGGGTTTTGAGGGTGGCCATATTGGATTTTGATGGTAATGCTGTGATCAAATCACGTCAACAACCACGGTCCAAAAGTTTCCTCGTGCTTTAAAACCGGGATCTAGTGCATAAATTAAGGCCATTTTAAATGCATTTGAGAGTGATAGCGGCCATATTGGCTTTCTAGAAATGGCACTGCACAAATGTTGCAACACTCTCCAGAAATTATTAGCTGAGGTCATCATTGACAAAAATCGATCAATAGAAAAAGTCTGTACCCCATTTCCACCCCAAATCAGTGGCTACAATAGCCGGATTAGCACAATTTCCAATTCAAGCACGCTTTAGCATAAATCTTGTAAATAAACAGTACATAAGTCTTGTCTTATATTTAGTAAATTATCATAACACAGCCCGAAGCGACATCTATTATAATATGTTTCGTTCCTTATAGTTGAACAGGTTGGCGTTAGTATCTCGCAAATGATTTCTGGGATTGAAAGCAATGTAGAGTTTGAATTTAGAACCACTGAACTGCCATACGTTAGAAATACAGAGGTGCCAGATAGTGTGACAACAGAAAAACCTGAAATTTATATACCGAAAGTGGAACGACCCAAGTCCCAGAAAAAGAAATAACAGAAGGACTTCAAAATGTAACAACTCAGACGGCTGGTAAGTAAGATAAAAAGTGTTGACTCGATTCGCAGGATTCAATATTATTGCAAATGTTTAGATACTAAAATAACCACCTATTGCCTGTGCTTATTTTGAACTTCTATATAAATGCCTTTGAATTTAGATTTTGAATAGTAGTGTTTAACTTCTGCATGTCTTGGTGAATCGTCCTAAACGGCTGGCACATTTAATATAGTTTGAAACGCCTTAAGGCGTTCACGTTAGAAATTCACATTCTGATTTAAAACTGGAAAAACGATACAGAATTTCAACGCTTTTTAGTGTTTTGTACAGTAGGTGCATTGGTCTAAGAAAATACCTACACTTGGACAAAAAGTTGGTATTTTTTGTTTTGGTGAACGCGTCTAGGCGTTTAAAAACTGTTACAAAACCTAAACAGTGTGTGAACGGGAAATATGATGTGTAGTTCTTAAATGGTTAAATATGCCTTAATTATTTGGTTGCACAAAAAGTATGTTTAATTTAAACAATTATGACTTAATGAAGTGCTTATCTTTTGATGATTTGACTTTCTTGTTCGTTTCACATCCTTTTGTACTAAATTCCATCATGTAGCTATACCTGCCGTTCTTAATCTTTTGCGAGCAAGCTTTTGTTTGGTTTTTGTTTCAACATTCCTAGTGTGATACCGTATTCTTTCGACATTGTGAAATAGTTTCGACATTGTGAAAAAGACCTCTGAAAATAAAATGTTTATATAAGAATTTAACTGTCTCCGATTTCAATGTATCATAAACATTAAAACATTGTATATTTTAAATAGAGGCGCCTAAACACTCTAAAAATTCTTACTGTTGGAAGAGGAGGCAGAATATTCTTACTGCCTTTTTTTTGCAAATTAAGGAACATGTACAGGAAGATTTGTCTGAATTGAGCCCCATATGGCATTCAAAACTGAGGCTTGGGCTTGTTGGTAATAGTTTTTTGTTCACTAGCTTACATCTGCAGTAAATAGGTAGAGACTGATTTCTGCATGAAAAGGAGGATTTTGTATTTGTTTGTACGACCGTTTATTCTTCTGGTCGTGAAAATTAAGGTTTCCTGAAATGTATACCGCTATGGTACATGGTATACCTTTGGAAATGTTGACCGAGAAATGTATTGCTAGTAGGATAAATCTCAGTGTGACTCTAAGTATTTTAATCAGATACAACTTGCATTTACCATAATTAAAGTTTGCCTTTGATGATGATCCTGTTATGATCGAAACGTCAGGCCAGCACACTAGTGTTAAGTTAATAAAGGGAAGTCACGATACAATTATAATGGGGACTAAAGAATGCTTCCTGGAACAAAGTGTTTCAAGTTGTTGATAACTCCTATTCCATTGGAAATATTTTAGATACATTATAACTGTGATTTTACCGATTGAGGTTTCATCCGTAGTTACACCTAGAACGTGCTGAAATACTGCGTGGTCTAATATGATACAATTTACAGCACCTTTGGAAAACCAAATTATCTTGCTTTTGTTTACAATGTCATGCAATCCGTCTTCTTGACGTTTACTGAACTCGCAGTATCATCATCAAAGTAGACAGAGTAAATAATCGTTGCAAGTATCTATTACGATATTAATTTAGAATAAACAAAGATGGGCCTAATATTGAACCTTGCGGGACACCATATATTTCGTTTTAATCAAATTGGCATGATTCATAAACCATGTATAATTTGGGCTACACCACGTGCATGATAAGTAACTGCTCTTATATCAGCCATCAAGTGAAATACATTGAAATATAAATTAAGAGAGACATTAATTGCACCTAAGAATTATATACACTATAAATATTTTTAAATATAAGGAAATAGCTGGGAGAGTGCTTTTGACTACCACGATTAAAACATTACAGGTTCGTACATTTATAAATGAATTTATGAGTAATAATGTATTTGTGTGTGCAAAAATGGTGTTGAAATTGATTTATTTATGCTTTTGAACATGTTTAATTATTTTCCAGATTGCGCTACACCCTATTCTCGACATCCATCTATAATATGTTTCGTCCGTGACGCCACTTCCAGCAATATCGCTTGCAACTGTTCTGAAATGGCTACTGAGCCACCACAGATTCCAAACTGTCTGAAAGCAGCTTTCAAGTCACTTTGAATTTGAGACACATGTGTTAAAAATAGATCAGAGTTTTAGAAATACAATTTAAATATATACAAAGTCACATTTTCGACTCTAAGATTGAAATCTTAGGCGTAAAACTTTACAAATGGGGTATTGGGGTCAAAAACATTCAATCAAGATGAAAAGTATATAATCAAATCAAGCCATCCCCTTTTCAATATAGTAGATTCAACCCATCGTATCACCTCTAGTGCTTTTCCTAAGGTATTGGCATTGAATGAGAGGGGATGTGCAGTGGATAGAAATTAAAATTCCACGCTAAATCTATTAGCCTGGGAGCTAGCAGACATTTGTAACACATCTTGAGTACAAAAGGTTTGAGTGATTAAATATGTAGACAGCCTGACAGAAACCTCTGAAAAGTGCTGCAAATGGTACTTTAAGGAGAGGGGATCAAGAGAAAGTTTGTACAGTGGTCAATTTTTTAAATTGATCTAATCTTGTTGAAAAGTATAACACGTTATGTATCTAACCATAAGGATTCAGAAAAATTATAGTTTGTACTATCTACAGCCTAAAGTTTCAGAGTTAAAGGCTAGAATCAGCACAAATCAATCATGATCATTCATCATCATCATTATATGGCGGCCGCAACCGAGATTCCATTTACAACGCCATGCCAGAAGTCTTTATCCCTCATTAGGGTAGGAAGTTCCTCCCAATTACATCGATGTAGTCAAGAGATCCGCATTCTCTATTTGGGCATGGAAGTCTCCAACATATTATATCAGAACAACTTGGTCTTCAGCGCGACAACAGTGGCCAGCAAAGCGGACTCTACGTTGAGCGACAGTAGCAGAGATCCATGGGAGGAATGACTTCGTAAATTTGTTGTTTTGTCCTGTGATTACACCATGAGAAGTTCTGTACCCTCATGAGAAGCCTGGTTAATGTGCCATCAAGGCGATCTTGAAGCTCTTTCTTCATGGTCCAGGTTTCGGCTCCATATAGAAGAATGCTCTCAACACAAGCTCTAAAGAATGCTAGCTTTGTTGACTTTGCTATATATGAGTGCCAGATGTTATGAAGCTTGTTACAGGCATTCCAGGCTTGTCCTTTGCGTGTCAGGAAATCCTTCCTACTGTCAGCAACATAGGACCCAAGGTACTAAAGTCACTGACCTCCTTTAAGTTGTGTGCCATCATTATAACATATAGGTAGATGTCTCTCGTGCTGAATCATAGTCAATATCAGTTGAACAAATCAATAAAAAGGGTCAATTTCTGTTGAACAGGGGTCAAATTTTAAAGTTGCTCCGATTTGGATGCAAATGGTGCAAATTATTGATGGCGCTCGTTTCAATTAAAATAAGGAATATCTTTGAGTGTCTCAAATGCTTAGTTACCAAACTATAGGGGGAAATTCGTCCAACAATGGTTCCCCATCGGTAATCTTGGCATCGGCATTATGTGGGTGGCCTTTATTGGTCCTTTATTGGCTCTCCAAGGGCAATAATGGTATTCCGTTGGTAATCTTGGCATCGGTAACACGTGGCTATTGCATATTGCGCCAATAATGGTTTTCCATTGGCAGCTGTGGCATCGGCTTCATATCGGCACCCCTTACTGGACGAATATTGGTGAAGAATATTGACCCAAGACAAGCAGCCAATATAGAGCCAATTATTGGGATAACATTGGCCCATTTTTGACTTAAAAGCAATTGATTGCTTAAAATAGCAGGGCGAGAACTCAGTCAAATACATATAGGAATACACTAATATGTCTCAACAATGGGTGTTTTAAACAGAGCACATTATTTCAATGACATTGTACTATATTTTACCAGTTTCATTAAAAATATTAACTATGTAAGTAGCTCGAAATTATTTAATTAATTTATTTAAAAATAGCAGCTTGGAAAAAAAATTCCATTAAAATAATTGTTGTAAAAGAACATAGGGCCATCATTGGCACAACACCGGTACAACATTGGTTACAATCATTGGTCCAATATTGATATAAAATTGGATCGATTAAGCCCAAATTAATTGGTCGAGCTATGAGTTGCAAAAATATTGGGCGAGACGCAGTCGAGCCCAATATTTAAAACTCATAGCGAGACCAATTAATATTGGGCGTAAATCATCCAATTTTATCATTATCATGTTTTGGATCCGATATTTTCACACACTTGGACTCCTCAAAACATGATAATGGCCATTATCATGTTTTGGGGAGTCCAAGTGTGGGAAAATATCGGATCCAAAACATGATAATGATAAAATCGGATCATTTTTAGCTTTTTTTAAACCTTAGGAGTAGTCCAATAAATTGGTACATCATTTAAATCAATTCAAACAATTCTAATTTTTTCCCCTGTACAAATGTTCCACTAGATTGATTTTGGTAAAATTATTTTTAGACAATTTCAAAGTATATTAACACCAAAATTTTTTCTTTTACAATTTGTTTTGGGTCAAATCATAAAATAACTGGACTATAAGTTCGTTTATGAACAAGTGAATTGGGCCACATATTCTGCCTTCTCTTACAACTAATCCATAACCTTTCCTCCGGTGGGTTGAATCTATTATAAAGGGAATCTGCCACATTCAAAAGCATACGTTGTTAAATCCAGACAACAGAGGACACTATGATGGTTAATTAACCTTTAATGTTAACACCTTATTTAACACTAAACAAATTATTAATTAATTTACAATATATATATTAATATAACACTGGTAATACTTTGACGTATTTGCAAACAGAAATAAAACTGTTTTATAAAAATATAATCAAAACGCGCGAGATGTTTTCGTGTGTACTCTGCAGCTAAATGACGCGATTTAGTTTGCTTTGCCAGTCGCCCATGGAACTGGTCTTTTGACAATAATTAGGGAGTAACACGGACGGGTAGGAAGCTCGGGATTTTGGACCAAATTTTACATATCTAAAACGGCAAAATATCTCAGAGATCCAGAGGTTGATTAAATAAAACTTATGATGGGATCAATATCAGTCAATGAAATCCAATAGCCTTCCTTACCTAATATAGACCCTCTCAGGGTCTGTGGCATAAATGACTGGTAATGAAGACTACAATCTCTCTGAGTCGGCGGGCGAGTGGTGTTTTGAATTTTGTCAATCCATGGACAAGTTGGTTCGTATGAGGCTACGGCGGTCCGGTAAGTATTTCCCACTGTGTAGTCTGTGTCACAGACTGCGAAAGATATTATCTAAATTGATACTGCGCGAGAACGTTTTCAGTATGTCATAGCGAATGTGTGTAAATGAAACTAAATCTCAAATATCTCCGGAAAATGAAGGGGTTCTATGGAGAATTTTGCATCAGAGGATCCGTTACTGTGTTTTGTTTTGAATATGTATCGTAATTGGGTCTGAACCTATAGAACCTAGCGAGAAAATTGAACGTTTTTGTCGGGTACTTCGGTGCTCGTAGACACGGAAAAGTGAACACGCAATCGCTACGGTCGCATCCATTTTATTTCCCCACAATGCCTTTCGATATTTTTTCCAGTCTTGATAATTTTCAAACACTGGTTTCAATTTACGCCAATTTTTTTTTTCAATTTTAAAAAGAGGAGTACGTACTTACTCACTGACTTCTACCGGACTGGCGTAGTATGAGGGCGCGCGGCGGTATTCTAAAATAGGTATGGACCAACTCAGTGATGGACCTATTATGTCCAGGCTGGGCATATAGACCTTGCCCAGTGAACTCTGTTTTTTTTTTATTTATTTTTATATACCTGTACATTGATATGCACTGCCATATTGGTGAATGCCACAATATACTTCCAAATAATAAAATAAATAATAATAATAAATACTTCTAAGCGAAGTTTTGCCTCGTGCTTTATATGCAGTGACAAGCCAAAATGATTTGACTTTCAAATGTGGGGTAATGGGAACAGACTAAAGAAGCGATTTTTAACGAGCGTCTGCATCTATTCAGACGATAAATTGTGACGTAACATTTCTAATTAAAAAACGGTCAGGGTTAGAGAGTGTGCACCGAATGAGAGCGTGTATTGGTCATTGGACTACCCAAGATTGTATCATATAAAATCATATTAAAATCGACTTGCTGGCGGGCGACCGTCATCGTCTGTATTTTTGTAGACGTTCGCGGCCAAGCTTGGCAAAGCATTGTAATAAAGCCTAATAGGTAATTTATTAAAAATATGGTGGGTACTGGTCTAAACCTGCAATTTATTAAAATATGGCGGGTACTGGTCTAAACCTGCTTTCCTTTAACCCATCTCATATAAATATCATGGCATAATCTTGTTAAAAACATGCTTGTTGAAATCTTATTGTGTGGTGTATATACACATGTGTGTAGAAGCATAATAAGATTCGTTTTATATGTTTTAAACCTTTACATTTATGTCATATTTTAATTTTTCTTTAAACGATGAATTTGATTCATTTGTAGAAAATTAAAATATGAATGCGAACTCTGAACAAAGATAAACCTTACATGTATTCTGGTTTTTATTAAAAATCATAAAATTCATGTGTTGTGGTTATCTTTGTGTCATACCATGCATGATACGGTCAGATGTTCTAGGGCAGAAGACCCGTATCGTATCTAGCATGACACACGGTGCAGCGCGCATCTCAACCCCCCCCCCCCCCCCCCCCCACAACCCACAGAGTTCAGCCCCCGGTAAATGGTCGGCTTCTTGGCGTGAAAATTCAGTAATTACAGGCCTAAACCTATAATATTGAAGATAAAAAATGTAGGTATAATCTGTAATAAATTTATTACAGATTTATACACGCTTGTGATCTTAAATAATTACTGAATATTAATATATAAAAATGGGCGAATCTAGTATGAGGGGTTATAGTGTGTGTTTCTAGTATAATAGGAAGATAAACAAGACTTACTTGTTAGAGTTGATCTTTATTTTATGAAGAATGGAGAGTTGGGAGATAATGTGAGATCCCATTCGCGCATGCGCAAGCAGGCTTTAAAGGTAAACATACAAAACCAGAGTTATTTATGCTAGATTAAACAAGAACCTGTAACAATCATTTGAAATACAAGGGTGGGGAGGAGGGCACATTATCTCCCAACTCTCCGTTACTTCAGAAAATAAAGATCAAACTGCGAACAAAGGTAAGTTCTTGTTTAATCTTCCTATTTTATCTCGTAATACGTTGCGAGATAATGCGAGATCTTCAAAGCTAACTCGTTGGTTGTAGTATTATAACCCCAAATTACTATTTAATACAAAAATCATTGTGAACTTGAACAAACCAAATGTTGAAACTACATTACTTGTATGAACAAGAAACCACAACTTCACAAAATTTTAAGTTTGATGTGATACCTTTGTTTTTCAGTCTTAAGCTAACACGACAACAAAGGGCAAAGTGCAATTCTTTATGCACAATTTCTAGTTCTACAGTAAACTTTTTGCTCAGTTAAATTCTATGTCAAAAATTGGTAACATTTCAATCTGGTTTCTCATTTACGTTGAACATTTTTGCAAACTTATCAAATGTGGTGAGCTGTAATAGCCCAATACTCTTTAAATTTCATTGACAAAACTATCTCAATACAGTATATCAAACAGCATAATCTCTGCAATGTTTCATGTAACACCTGTACACATTTATGTGTCTACACAGCTTGGCAAAATTCCACCCTTTCAATAGGCATTTTGTAGTACTTCTGAAAGGTCCTTTCCCTACTCCCCCCGCCTGCTGCACAATTTCAGATATTGGCAGCATTGCACTGTCTGCTTTGGATGTTGAAGCAGCACGAGTCGAGTGTGGTTTGAATGGCTTATGTCATACCGTCTCCTGCAATTAGACAAAATGTTTTGATCCACCTTGCAATTGAGTCTTTGTCCACTTTGGCATGGGCTCCGTAGTTAAAAAAGATGCTTCTCTGCTCCACGAAGAGGTGCTGTACGCTTCAAATACTCAACAAGATTAATTATAAACGCACAATCTTTTGTCCTTTTGATATGCAACAAATTCCAACTTAAATCCAGTAGTACCTGGTTACTCTGTTTCCGCAAGCTTGCACAAGAAATACAACAGTTATTGTTCTAACCGTCATATTTTCATATCAAAGGCTGTGTAAGGTTTGTTGACGTTGGGCAGAAACTAGTGCCATTAAAAACACGCTTAAGGGTCAAATCCTCAATCTCAGTTCACTGACGGGATTTAAAGTTCCGCAAAATAACCAAAGACAACTTCTAACATCCCACACAGTTTTCATAGTGTGGTTTTGGTGTGTCATATTCAAAACCCCTTAAAATACCTTGAAATGAAGGGGTGTGACCCCAGGTATGTGCCCCCCAGGGAGAATAATCAAGGCAGAAAGTTGGATCTGGGCTGTGTTTAAGGCACTGTACCCAAAGCTATCAAACAAATTGGTGAAAAAATTCCAAAACAGGTTTCAGTTGCTATGCAATGGTTCTGTTCCTTTAACTGCAAAATGCGAGCCACTTTTTAATATTACAACTCGGTATTGCTGTGTGTGCTTGGTATCTGAGCAAGATGCTGGTGATGAATTTTCTGGAAGTCCTGCTCTTGAACGGTCGCTGACAATCTGCAGCAAAAGCAAGGTAAGATTTTTTTTATGGCTTAATTCATGGGGTGAACCTGTTGACTTGTAGGTGGGTTAAAAATATTCAGTTTGGAGCCAATATGGTTCTAAATAAACATATGAAGGTAGCATGGAAACAGGGCTGGGTAGGCATTTGGGCACGATCATCAAACCATATGCTTTATCTGACTCAATCTTCTTGCAACATTTGCCAATCAAGCAGAAAGGTGGAAATGCATAGAAGAATTTGTCCCCCCAATTCAATGAAAAAGCATCCACAGCTTCAGCGCCCGAGTCGGTTGCCATGATACAGAACGCTCAACCGAGCAGTGAGGCGAGAAGCAAAGAGATCAAGATCTGTATGCCAAATATTTCACACAGTTCTTGGAATATGCCTTTGTCAAGCATCCATTCTAACAACTGATAATTGCACTTCTAGATTTTGCATCGCAATTGTGTTCTGAATTCCAGGTAAATGTGCTGCTGTAACCCAGATGCTCGTATTGATGCACCAATTCCAAAAAAACTTTGCTAGTGTATTGCACGACTACAGATTGGTCCCGCCCATATTATTTACATATGCTACCGCAGTGTATGATCCAGTCTCAGCATATATGAATATTTTGCTTGTTTGAACAGAACGATTTAATGCAAAGAAAGCGGCAGTAGTTCCAGAAATTGATTCATTATTTCTGCATGTACACTCTCGCAAGCAATTCCCATAGTCCACCCTATCTGGTTTTCACCATCTGTTGCTCCCCAGCCAGACCCAGACGCATCACTGTGGATGCACACATGTGGTTTTGGTAATGATTGGTTTAGATGCATAATACACTGTTAACCCACCAATTTAATTCTTTCTGGCTCCCTCTGATATGTGCATAGGTTCTGTCAAAATGCACTCTATTATACTTGAGGGCTTGGATTTTTTATCTGCTCCAATTCCCTTATAATTTAACATGCCAAAACTGACGGCTGGGAATACAGATACCAGTTTCCCAAAACAGTACAGACAATCTTAGGCTGGGTGACTGGGCTGCTAAAAGCTGCAAGCAAAAGTCCTTTATTTCATCTCTTTTTGTGTGGCAGCTTAAACTCCATATTTTTAGAGTCTATAATGAAGCCCAAAAACACTAGTTCCTGCGAGGAATAAAAACTGACTTTTCTGGATGGATTATACATGTTAAAACCCAGACTGCGAAAGCAAGTTATCTGCAGTGGTTTACTGATTGTATTGCTTGGTGTTTTGAATCAGCTACGATCAGTGTGTTGGTGTCGTCTATATAGGAAATAATTACATGCCCTTCAGCTCGTAATGCAGCTAAAACTGGTTTCAGGATTTTGGTAACAAAACCGTGGTCCTGAACTTAAACCATTTGGCAACACTGTAAATTGGTATAGCTTCCCTCGCCCACAAAAATTTCAGATATTTCCTGTGATTAAATTCAACTGGGGATGGAATAGGTATGCATCACGCGTCAATTGATAGCCAGGACGCAATTTGGGGTTATAGCTGTGTGGCCGGTTCAAATGTTTCCATATTAAAATTATGAAAATTTAGAAATCATTTAGTCTGGCTAGATCTAAAATCATTCGATGACCCATCCGTTTTGGTCTTGTAAATACATTTGATAGAAATTCACCCTCTTCATGTGCGGACTGTTCTATGACTGGTTTCTGCTCAAGTCTTCAATTCATCATTTACGCTTGTAATTCTACACGTTTAATTTATATGGAGGCGGACACCCTCGGCTGTGACTGGAGGAGACAATAAATTTCAATTATAGCCAGGACATGCTTCCACAAAATTTGCAAGTCTGTGTTAACTCCTTCAATTTATTGATAAACAATTTCAATGGACCTGCGAGGCAAGTGTTTCAAGATAGTCTATGTAGGTTAAGACAAGGACACTTACCTAACTCTGTTCATTCTCACTGGATCTACTGCCTGGTTTGAGATTTCCCGGGCTGGGGTTCTTGGTTGGGTGGTCATGTTGGTCATCTTGAATGGGTTGCTTTTGCCTGATGTGGCTTCTGGAAACCCCATGGTCATGCTTGTTTGCCCCCAAAAAAGGGAACCGCATCATATTTGGCCGCATCATAGCGTTCATATTGGGCCTGCTTGGACCCCATCCAGCTGCTTGGTAACCCATACGTTGCTGTGGATACGACTGTATCTCTTGTGTCCATACTTGTTTTTCATGGTAATGACCCCAGTTTTATGCTCTTAGTTCAATGTTTTCACGGGTCTGTGCCAGATCATCACCGAACAGCCATTTCGTGGTCTTGACCGTGTGACTACAGAGTGGAGCAAATCTAGCGTTCAGAGACGGTTTTATCATCTCCCGTCTCAACTTTCATTTCCAAATCAGAGTTTAGTAAAGGAGTGCCAGGGCATCTTTTTCTGCTTGGTTTAGTGTTTTGTCGCCAAAGTTTTGTGCGAGGGCGATAATCCCTTTAACTAACGGTTTTTCACAGCGCTGAAGTTTCAAGTCCATTGACCGTATTTTGGGTCCAACGTTGTCCCAAATGATTTTTGTTAACTTTCGGCAGGACAAGCCGCTCAATCTGGTGGGGTCAAGTATTTTTTCACAGGATTTAAGTTATGCTTTTGTCTTTTACCTTTGTGGTTAACAGTATTCAGTACTCTTTGGCATTTGTATCTGAAATTGCTACCCCAGTTTCGTCAGGATTGGCAAAATCCGCCGCAAAACCATCCATACCTAGGCCAAGGCCTTATGTTCCAATTTTTGAGTCGTTCTGGTTTGAGTTTATTGCCCATTTGCTTCAGATATCCCTGTATGCTAGGTGTACAAATACTCTCGGCCTGAGAGTGTACAGAATTATCATCACCAAACATATTCATATCACCCATGGTATCACTAGCATAGTCTGGTATCATACCAGGGACCCAACTGGATAACCCTGGTTCACTAGTATCAGTGTCTGAAATTGGACCTGAATCAGTAATGTTATGGCTAGCCCTAGGACCACCATCACAGTCAGTGTTTACATATTGTTGATCAGACTTACCACAAAGCAACATTCATAACCATTTCTGAATTCCAAATTTTGTTTATGTTCTTGCATGAGCATATTTTCCAAATGGCAAGTTTTGTATAGCATTTTACCCTTCTGCGATTTTGTTTCGGGTCGGTTTTTGCGCCGGTTTCGCACCGGTGTTGGGCCACTTTTCGATTTAATCTTATCAGCACCGGACTTCAGTTTGGATTTGTTCTGATTTTTATCGTCGCTGAAAACGCCAGACGCTTGTTTTTGGTACTATTAGTCCCCTGCGGCTTAGCCTGTGGAGTTTTCGATTTGTCAATAGCGGTTGCCAAATTTTGCACCGCGGTACTGTCTGATTTATCAGACTGCATCGTCCTCATAAATCACGCTTGTTACAAGCGTACATAGCGAATGTCTCCAAAATTATTGTCAGATAGGTTTCTATAAACAACAAATAAGCGTCCTTATTTGTATAGCCTGTCAATAAAAGGAGCGATGTCATGGATTTAATCCATGGATTTTCTCCTTTTTTCGAACGTTGTTACAACGTTTTTCCATGCCACGAAATGTCGACTTCCATGCGCGAATGGGATCTCGCATTATCTCGCAACGTATTACGAGATAAAATAACTCATACACCGGGCAGATTCATTGTTTAGGTGGCCCTGAAAAGGGCCGGTTGAAACAAACTGCCGCTTAATTTTATAATATTGTCATATTTCGTGGGAGTTCATGGTATAAATGAATCTTGAGGGGAATTTGGGCTCATTTTTATTAGTTTGGTGACAGTCGTATCTCTCTTTGGAAGAAATGGTGACTCTGAAAGAGCCGTTTTGGCGTATTTTTAACGCCTAAAGTCATGATGCTGGTGCTGTACTTGCTCACGCAGCCTGGTGGTGTTGCACTCGTGACAGTCACATCTTGGCGGTGTGGAGAGGAGGGGATGTCTGTCTTAGTCTCGTAGTTCGATACGATCTACGGGCGTTTCTAAGACGGTGGCCTCGGCCCCGGGCGTGCACCTCTATGGTTGCGGCGAAAGTCCGCTCGCAGACCGCTTTTTTACGGCGGGTGCTTCGTCACCTTAGCAGTCTCATACACTTCACCTTACCTTCCTTAGTTTGAGAGCTGGCTTTGAATTTTCTCTTGGCCTGCGTCTTCTCGAACTTCGCCTGTGATGCTTTCCTACTCTTCTCCAAACAAGCATGCCTACTTTTCCGTTTAGACGCTGCAAGAGACTAATAGAAGGCAATTACGTGTCCGGTCTGGAAAAGAATCTACGTTCGATCGTATCCTCAGCCTAACTCGCCCATCTTCTGGCCGAGATAGATCTCTATACAGGTATAAGAACATCTTGAATCTCGGTCAGATACAGATTGAGAAAGGAAGTTGTGATGCTGGTTTGAAGAGCCTCCGAACTTCTGCAGAAAGCTTGGTAGATACTCCCTCCCATGTGGAAGTTGGGGAAGACGCCTCTTCAGCTTCGGGAGTTCTGCAACGATGCACCCCTCCTTGGCTTTAGCACAATCGTTGATTCTCTTCTCCATATTCGCCAACTTAGCCATCATAGGGTTCAGACATTCCACCCTAGATTTGAGATATTTTTAAACCTTCAAATCCAGGAGTCTTCCAGGGGTCATGGCTTGGGAATCTCGCCGCGTGAAATGTCTTTCTGTCCATTACTTGGCTGTGAGTCGGGAATTATGGTTTGAGAATCGCTAGTCATCTCCACGTCGTTGTTTTAATTTGCAATCTTCCTTGTGACAATAGTACAGCTCGTATCTGAGAAACCGTGACATGACAAACTTTTCACCTGAGTTTGTTTATATACCGGATCCTAGCCAGAACAGTTCCTTTCCCTGTTTTAAACCAATTACAATTTTTGTTCTAGTCGAGTTGTCAATGATTGGATATGCGGTTATTCCCGACTCAATGTGATTGGTCCATTTAGGGATCGCAGTTTGGCGCGAGAAACTGTGTTTTACTAGGATCCCACTGAGTACCAGAAAAACGTGGGAGCCAATCGGTGTTCTGCATGCATAGCACTTGACGCTGATTGGACGATCGACGGATCCTGGCAAAGTCAGGTTTTTTAATAATTCATCTGAATCGTTCCGTGGATATGTATTATCGCAAAATTCACCCTTCTCTTTTATTGGCATTTGTTCCGCTAGGAAAATGTGCAAAATTACAGTGAGTTTTATATTAAAGCGAATTATTAACTAATGAATTTTAGATGTGTGATAATAAAGAGCTATTCAACCCTCATGATTGACAAAACATTCCAAAATTTCATCGTTTCTTTGTAAACCGTATACCTCTTGTAACGGCTCTTTTCAGAGCACCTTCTTATCGATCTAAATATTTTCTATGAATAAAATATAAAATGATAGGCCTATTCAACCTTCTGGATATATTTTAATTGTTAGAATCGATTTTTAATCGATAGGTTAAGACGATTAGTTCGTAGTTTATGAAGTTGAAGAAAAACGAAGAAAATTTGAATTCTTTTATATTTAACATTCCTTAATAGGCTACGCATTTTCTTAGCAAGACGCCGCGTTTCTAGAATCATTTCCTTCAGCAGTTCTAACTGTCCCAAGTTTTAATTACAAAAACTTTATTACATTACAGAAAACTGGTTCAAAAACAAATGAACCCAAATATGAGTAGACCTATATTTGATTTTCGGGTTCAGAGATTTTATATAGAAAGATTTTCGCAATATTTGAATATACGTTATCTTTCCTTTCTTGTAATATAATACAGAAAACCTAGGCCTATCGGCTAGTGCGAATAGTGATATAATTCCATAATTAATATCTTGAATTCAACATGTTGAGTGCCTTGTCTGGTTGCCTCGATTTAAAGGACACTCAGCGTTGAACCTCTGTCTTCCATCTCAAGCTCTTGCAGGACTGAAGTGTAGGGGTTGCAGTCACATCATCATCATTGTTTATAGGCCTATCATATTCATCTTCATCGCTATTTGAGAAGCTTAGCTCTAAAAAAAAGTCTGTAAGATTTTAGTTCTGCTGTAAGCTATGATAGGTCTTTCTTTGAAGATATTCTTCAAGTTGGGTGACATCTTGTATATGCATATTTCAAAATGGCGTTCATAATGTTGGTTTTCCAGATATATGGGGATAGTATGGTTTGTTTGTAGACAAGTGGAACTCTATAGACTTTCCTTGTTGGTGATAGTCTTTCCTATTTGGCGAGGAAGACTACTCTGAA
Organism: Ophioderma brevispina; assembly: GCA_023653785.1. NCBI lineage: Eukaryota > Metazoa > Echinodermata > Ophiuroidea > Amphilepidida > Ophiodermatidae > Ophioderma > Ophioderma brevispina. The sequence continues at coordinate 45,273 of JAMKCH010055395.1, read as the reverse complement.
CATCTTCGATCTCCGATGCTGATATCCCTTTCCAACAGCTTGTTACTGAAGTTGTTCTTGTTTTCCATATAGTTTTCCAGGATGTTGCAATTTCTTGCGTATCGGTACAATTGTCCCAGAATAAAACCTCGGAAGACTGATGGATTGTGACAGGAAGATTTTGAAAGGTAAACGCCATGTTTCCGTTTTCTTGGTATTACCCCTAAATCGAGGATGTTTCGCTTCGCGAAACTTGGACCATGTGAATATTTCAAAGTCCAATAACTGAATTTCCTCCACTTGAGGATGTACACGTACTTCAACGATGGGTGAAGATCGTTGATCTGATTCGTGAAATCCTCCAGCTCTTGGAAAGAACCGCTCCCATCAGAATGTAAATCATCCTGTAGACCTTAACAAGCTATGAGATGTGGGGCTTAGTTGCAAGATTTGTTGAACAAGTTTGTTTGTTCCCACTAAAACCACTTAAAGCTACACTACTTCTTAATCCCATAGGGACCCCCTTCAGCTGAAGGTATAATTTACCATCAAACTCAAAGGCATTCTATAGAGACTAGTTTGAGACCCTTCCCGTGTATTTTAATGGGGGCATTGTTGGGATATAAACACGGATGTGAAAGTTCTCTGCCAGACTTTTCCATAGCTACCTGATAGGCCTCCTCTTGAGGTATGGATGTAAGTACTAATATGTCAATACTGGCTAAACACTTCTCAGTGAAGCGAAGATCTTCTAGCTTCCTGGTATCTGCCGTGTCTTTGAGATATGTACGTTGTCTCTGGACAATAGGCAGTAGATAGTGATCTAAGAACCTAAGATTCTATTTAATGGACCGCCACAACCTGGAACACCGGGCGACCTATAATTCATAGCCGACTTTAGGTTTCTTGTGGACCTTTGGAAGCATGAAAATGTTTGGTGTTCTTTGTTTCAGGCTTGTCAAAGGATAAGCATCAACTATTCACCTGATAGTGCGTCCTTAGACTGTTATGAAACAGGTCTGTAGTGAATATGTTGTCAAGAGTTCCATATGTACCCCTCTTCGAATTCTACAGTAACAAATTCCTTTTTTAATTTGTTGGCCTAGTGTAGGTGTATTTGTTAGCGTTAGGCCATAATAAAAAGAATTTGTTTCCTGTCAAAATCAAAGAGGGTGTACATATGGAACTTTTCCGAATATTTAATTCAATATTTTTAACACAAGTTGTTTCTGAATATATATATCCCCTCTATTTTCACCTTTCGCCGTCCCCGTAAGTTGGGATCTCACAGTCAATGCCAAACTACACACCTTAGATAAAGACACTAACCCTGGCTGCTTTAAATGTAGGTCTAAAAGTGCTCAGTATGCCCCTTCATTAATGATCGCCAAATTTACTAGTTCTTATACAGGGGAATCATTTCCCATCACCTACAATATCCAACGCAAAACACAGTGGGTCGTCTATCTCATCACCTGCAATAAAGGCAATCGCCAGTATGTCGGAAAAACTACTACTCAGCTATATACCCGCTTTACTAACACGACTCAATATCAACAACAAAAAGAACTCCCTTCGTGAACATTTCAATGCCCCCGATCACTCAATCAACAACATTTCTCTATGGGCATTGAAAAAATTATCACTCAACGAGAAAACATCATCCTCCGTCGGGAGTCATATTGGATTGCTAAGCCTTCACACTTTAAAACCCTATATTAATGCGGACCCCTAGCCTATCACCTCTGCTTTATATACTTTGTCCTGCCCCCTCTGGTTTTTTTTTTCGTTTTCTTCTTGGCAAACGCCCTCGCCGTCTGTCTTTGTCACTACGCTCCAGTCCCTCCAATGCATTTCTCATCCCGATATGTCTACCTAACACTCACAAACACGCACTTTTTGTCGCTCTTTCTTTCTGGTGAGTTTTTTCACGCTTTTCATCATAATTATTATTTGTTCACATCATTCCAATTTATCAATCAATCTATCTCTATATCTATATATATATATCTATATATATTAGATCCTCTCTCTATCTATATCTAATCGATCATCTATCTCTACTCTCTCTCTATTCTCTTATATAATCTCTACAACACCACCCCTGGCCCAAAAAGTATCTCGCAATGTTTTCGATCAGTATTGGTGCCAAAGTCCAGACCATTTTGAAAGTTTTCGAATATACTTTTATTGTCCTAGGTCCCTTGCTCTTTCATTTAATACCATGCTTATAAAAAAGCGTGCAAAAATGCTGAGATAGAACGCCCGAAAGACGCCCAACCCCCAAAACCAAAAGTGCAATGTGTTTTTGGATTTTTCAATGGCATTGCAGTGTACTGGGACACGACACGTGTACCGGGCAACATATTGCAATGGGTTTCTCACTCATTCAGTCGGAAAACCTCTTGTGTAAAATCCATCCACACGTATTATGCGTTGTACCACACATGTGACCATTGAAATATCCAAAACGCAACTTTTGGTTTGGGGGTTTTGCGTTTTTCGAGCGCTCTATCGGCCATTTGCACGCTTTTTTTACATCGAGGTGGTAAAATTAAAAGAGCAAGACCTAGGCACAAAATTATAAACTACTTCCAAAACTTTTCATAATGGCTGACTTTGCACAATACTGTCAAAAAACATGCCGAGATACTTTTTTGTGCCAGGTGTATATATATTATATATATATATCTATATATATCTATAATCTATCTCTATACTACACACCCACCTGGCACAAAATTATCTCTCAATGTTTTTCGATCAGTATTGTGCAAAGTCCAGACATTTTGAAAGTTTTCGAAATATACATTTTATTTGTTCTAGGTCTTGCTCATTCATTTAATACCAGGCTTATAAAAAAGCGTGCATAAATGGCTGAGATCGAACGCCCGAAAGACCCCAACCCCCAAAACCAAAGTTGACCTTTTTAGGTTTTTTCAATGGCATTGCAGTGTACTGGGACACGACCACGTGTACCGCATCAATATTGCAAGTGTCTTTCGCGCTCATTCAGTCGGAAACCTCTTTGTGTAAAATCAATACACACGTTTATTGCTTTTGTACCCACACAGTGACCATTGAAATATCCAAAAACTGCAACTTTTGTTTGGTGGGGGGGCGGGGGTTTGCGTTTTTCGGGCGCTCCATCGCAGCCATTTTCACGCTTTTTTACAAGCGCGGTGTTAAAATGAAAAGAGCAAGACCAGGCAACACAATGTAATTTCAAAAACTTTCATAATGGCTGACTTTGGCACACTACTGATCAAAAACATGCGAGATACTTTTTGGGCCAGGTGATATATCTTATTATATATATCTATATATATTATCTCTATATAAATAAACCAACCGAGAGTAAAGAATCATTGGCTGAAATCGGTATTCTAACCGGCGACCTCTGGATTCGAGACCAGTGCTCTACCAGCTGAGCTATTCAGCCCTTGTGTAGGCGGTTGATCCCCAATGATTTTTACTCTCGTTTGGTTTATAATTGTTCTTCTATCAGTGCATCAAATTTATCCATTAAAGTACAAACGCGTTTTTCCCTCTTCTTGATATAGTATATATATAATATGAAAATGGAGCTACTTAATCTCTTGTGAATTACTGCCATGAATAAATAAATACAATATGTGGAGAAATTTGATGACGCGCGGACGTAGCATTATTAATCGTCAAATGAACTTGCTGTGTATGGGACTCGAACACACAACCTTCCTGTTAGATCTCGATGCGCCAATCAATGGCGCCACACGGAATGTTGAATGGGTCCATTTGATTTTCTACACCAATAGCGTCGATGCGTAATGCCGTCCATATCACGAGGTGATCAGCATTCTGATACACAAGCAACTCGTGTGTATCAGAATGCTGATTTTCAAAAAAATCCAGCTTTTTTCACATCTTGGAGGCAGTGGAGAAAAGGAGAAAGGTAAATTGTCCCTCCACATTAGGGCGTTTGTCCCCCCAACAGAGACTTGTGGCCCGGGGGGCCACTTGTATTCAAAGGTGGATATGATGCGTGAACATGGACTTTCAAAATGCACCCTAAACACGTATTTTCACCGACTAAAAAAACAAGCTAAAACATACCCTAAACAAGTATTTTTGTCTGTTTATGATACCCTCAACAACTCTCAACAAGTACGCAGTGCATTGAATCGTAAATATACCCTTTATTATCTTGCTTTGCTTTACTTTCCAAGTTCCGATTACAATATTTTGGATGATTTTGATCCCTGCTTAATGAAATATAACATGACAATTTCAGGGATAAGAAAAAACATACCCTTTTTTCCATATTTTGCCGTTTTTGACACCCTAAACGATGTACGCGCGTACATCGCCTGTTGGAAAAAAGACACCCTTTTTACGCGTTTTCTTGTTCACGCATCATATCCACCTTAGAATACAAGTGGCCCCCCGGGACTTGTGGCTGTTCCATTAGTTGCAGCAGCCAAAATTTTCGAGGAATTTCATGATCATTGTCCCCCTGAGAGTGAGATTTTCCACCACAGCATAATTTCTGGTGCTTTCACTGTTTGAGAAATATATAGACCAGTTAACATCCTACGTCACTTCTTTTGTTGCCTGCGAATCCATGCCTGCGAATCGTTATGGCCCATAGTATTAAAACTCTAACAGATACAATTGCCCAGTGTGTAACAGTCAGGCCGACCTATTTCAAGATACCAGGCCCTAGCATGTTTACAAACATTGCTGTTAACTGGTCTATTGATTCGTTCAATGCATGATAATACATTCATTCTGATCTGTACAGTATTCTTTTGTTTGAAAACGGTTTTATCCGACAATGATGCTACACGCCTAATTTTACTTAGTTTCTTTAACCTTCAAGTGAAACTGGCCCAAGTGGCATTTTATCCGTTGTGTTCAATTGCCGGGGTTCAATTGACAATATCTCGGGTTAGTATCCATCAAATTGGATGGAATAAAAGCGAGGATTTAGCTTAGGAACTTGTCTAACAAATAAAGTCAAAATATCTCGCAGAAATAAACAGTTTATATTTTTAATAATTTTTAGTTTAATTGTATAGTTTTTTGGACAGTCTGTATTAGTGAGAGCAGGGGGAAATTGCTATCATTCGTTACAGCGAAATACAGGGCAACTGGCATATGACATATGGGTGCTCTTAGTTGAATTTAGTTATTTTTTGAAATATGTAAAATTAATTATTCCTTTTTTAAAAATGTCGTACTACATGCACAAATCCACCGTGGAAGTGTAGATGAGTAGTTCAAAGGTCTACACATTAGCATTGTTGTAATTTATCATAATTGTATACATTGTGAGATAGAAAAGTTAAATGCCTACACCTGTCTAATTGGCTAACAAACAAAAGCCAACATCCTCCCACACAAAACCATATGTGTGGCTAGTGAGAGACAGAAAATATCATTAGTCCATCATGGAACTCCTATCTAGCAAGTGTGTCATCATCCTTCTTATAGCAGTGGTGGTGGTTGATGGATGGTGGTGGGGGAATAAAGGTACGTACAATTTCATTAATTTTTGAAATTCTTACACAATCACACCCTCGCTCACCCAGCCAGCCAGCCATCTAACCATTTGCGGGTTTTATTGTTATCGTTTTGGTGGTATTTTAGTAATGCAAAATGTTTTAGGCGTTATAAGGCCCCTTAAAATTGCTTATTAGTTTCTCGTAGCAGTGGCCTCTGAAAAGTGAGGAGGGAGGGCGGTTTTTATTTTTTAACGAAACGACACTGAAATATGGCGGTTATCACTGTAAAATTGAATACCACTAACTCAGCCGCATCAGAAAAAATGGGGAGGCTTTTTTTATTTTAAGTTTACAACGAATAGACCCGATAGAGGTCTCTAAAATAACATGCCAGTGACTGTGGTTGATTAATAACACATTTAAGACATATCTATGCATCCATAAAATTTCGGATGAAAATAAAAAAAGTTTACCTTATGCGCCAAAAAGTGAGGCGGGAGGGCTTCGAGAATCTACTAATTTTTTTTTATGCGGCCTAATGTGAGTGTCGGAAAGGAAAACGTACACAAAAATCATCCGTATGGAAGACGTGTCAAATAATATCAGGTAATTTAGTGTATTTGCCTATGGATGGGCGGATTAAGTATATAATCGATATTGATTTGCTGATCTATCGCACAATAGCCGTTTCGAGGTGGCAGACGCAGACCAATGTCACAAATACAATGGCATATTGTGTACATGGTTGTTACAACTTGAAAAATGGGGAGGAGAAGGAGAAGGGGTAAAATGGGGACGAGAAAAGAAGGGGAAAAGAGGGAAGAAGAGGGAGAATAGATAGAAAAGAGAAGGAAAGGGGAAGGAGAAGGGAAAAGAGAGAAGAAAAAGGGAAAGAGAAGGGGAAAAGAGAGAGGAAAAAGGGACGGAGAGAAGGGAAAAGAGAGAAGAAATGGGAAGGGGAAGGAAAAGAGAAGAAGAAAAGGGGAGGGAAAGGGAAGGAGAAGGAAGGGAGGAATAACTAATCTTCTGCGGACGCAGCCTGGAAGTAACGTAGAAGTAGTATTTGCGCACCCCCCCCCACCGGTTTTTTTTCAGAATTTCGAACCGAATGGAAAAAATAGTCTGGTTACGAGCCTGGATGACGTTGGTGTCTTATCATAGTTTAAACGCGGACATTCATGTAAATTTCTTGTAAAGGGCGCACTCATTTTTTGGCAAAGTCAGATTGTGCATGTAACATTGCCTCTTTCCAAATTAACAAATACCCTAAAAGTAAAAGGAAACGATTGTTTTGTTATGAACTTAGAGTGATTTTTTAAAGTAAAGTCCAGAAAGAGCGGTGGTCTATGGATAAGTGAAATATGCAATCATAATAAATAGAACGAGTGTTAGAATTAAATCGGAATTTAAGCCTTAAAGACTGACTATCAGTGATGTGATAATCCGAAAATCAGAAAAACAATCATCAAAAAATCAGATTTTTGAATGTTTGTAACAAGTTTAGGTATCCTAAACACCACCCGCAAAATGATAGGACCAAAAGAAACCTAATAAGGGCAAAATCGAATATTTAAGAAATTTATAAAACTAAAAAATTAAAAAAAAACACGTAATTGAATGGAGATTCGTATCTTTGAAACCTGCCATTTGCTCCTTTTATATTATTTCATTCAGTGGAAAAGGTAACTTATGCGAATTTTAGAGACTTATTCTTCACTTTTGAACTATTCTGATAAATTTCAAATTATTTCACTCCTTTCGGATATTAATCACTGATTGTTGTCTTTAACTTTATGTTGTGGTCCAGTGTCAGGAACTGGGGCCAGAGCAGGAAGAGTTATGATCATCACTGGATCCTGAATGTTCCTGTAAGTAAAGTTGCCCCCCCCCAAACGATAGGTGTCGCAGATTACAAGTTGAATACAAAAAATTAAAATGATTTTTTTTTTTAAGACGCCATTTTTTCGGGAAATGTATAAATGTATTACAATCATATTGTAGCCTGGGAGTTAGCACACATTTGTAACACAACTCAGTACAAAACGTTGAGTGATTAAATATGTTGACAGACTCACAGGAACCCCTGAAACGTGATTCTTAAGTGCTGCCTATGGTGCTCTGAAAGAGAGGGGGCCACCAAGATAACGATTGTACAGGCGTCAAATTTTTAAATTGAGCAATCGTGTTGAAAAGTCTACCATGTTTGAATGTGTCTAACATAAGGATTCAGAAAAGGTTTCGTTTGTAATATGTTACAGCCTAAAAGTTTCAGGTAGGCTAAAACAGCAAAGATCAATAAAAAGCGTCAATTCAGTTGTAAAGGGTTGACATTTTGAAGTTGTTCGATTGGATAAAATGGTGTGCAATTATTGGTGGAGCTCATAGATTAAAATAATAGTTTTAGTGTCTCAAATGCGTGCTAACAAATAGGGGGAAACAAGATCAAGCCCCATTGAATGCAATGGGACGTTGACCTTCTGTGGGGGCCTCCTACATCGGAAACTAAGCATTTGGCATTAGCAGCTCTGTCATTCAACTGAGTCAGATGCCTTCTCGAAAGCATACTCTCGACCAGATGAAGGGCACAGCGAAACCCATCATCACGAGCTTGTCTTCAAAATATATAGAATAGTAAAATCTTTTTTAAAGATGAATATATTGGTGAAAATATACTAAAATACATGGATGGCAACAATGTTGGCGAATTCTCCCTACATTACGATAAATGGTCAACCACCCAGTCCCACAATTATATACTGTCATATTGATCAAATATTTGATTTGTGAAGAAACAACATTTTACAACATCTGCCAATCGAGAATATTAAACATCGTACTGTGTTTGAGAAAAACGGATTTGTAAACACACTTTTCCACCAAAACCCTCAGGCAGGGCAATCATGACAGTAGGCAGATTTAGATGTTCCATACGCCATGCGTAAACTTCTTTTGTTTGATCGATCCATGAAAGTAAAGTACTCTACATTCCACGTACAAGCTCACGCCTCGCGCTTGGCATGTAAACCTGCTAATGAAGGCAACGTAACAGGTGGCACACAGTTGAAGGGGCAAATTATAGCAAATGAGATCAAGAAGAGCATGGCACGCTTAGCATTGTAGATCTTGTAGACATTTACCTGTGATTTCTGGTTACAAGAATAGTCAGTATGAACTCCATTTCCAGGTTATCTTTTTTTTTTTTTTAATTTTTTAGTTTTTTGAAATTTTTTAGAATTTAGTTTTAACGTGGAAATTTCTGGAACAAGATGAAAATGTGAGGATTGTGCACAAATGTGTCTAGAATAAAATACGTAAAAGTCCCCTAAAATCCTCTTTGTGCTTTTCGAGAATAAGGGGGCAAGTTTGTACAGGGTAAAAGTTAAAAATATTAGAATGTTCTTAAATGTGTGCCAACATTTTGGTCATGTCCCAAGGACCAATTCAAAAGTAGAGTTTGCACATATCACACAACCTGTAGTTCAAGAGTACTACAGACCTAAACCACTTCAAGGTCATCCTGGGGTAAATATTCAACATGATCCATTCATGAAACCTGATTCATATAAAACAGAAAATGTTCTTCAAAGCCCACCTACATGGATTCAATGTTGACATATAAGAGCAGAAGGCAGTGACCCCCATGAGCCTGTAGAACCTCATCACACTTGGCCCTGTAATTTTGCAAAGAATGAACCATGTTACCTGTTTAAATATCATTGGTGTTCATGTACAAATAGATGAAGAATTTGACACATCTTTCAGACGAATCCGACCATTCTGAAAATTTACCCCAGGAGCCTTGAGCCTTTTTTACCAGATAGTTATTAACTACAAAACCATAGATGGGCAAACTATACCTTTTTTAATCCTTGGGACATGACAAAAATGTTGCGAACACATTTAAGGACAATTGAAATATTTCGTTAATTTTACCCATGTACAAAACTTTGCCCCCTTATTCCTGAAAATGCACCAAAGAGGATTTTTGGGCACTTTTAGTATATTATCTGGACACATTTCTGCACCATTCCTGACATTTCAGCTTGTTCCCAGAAATTTCCACCTTTCATTGTTTATTTTATTAATACTATTGGCCTATTAAAATCACTCAGCTCGATTATTTTAAAATGTTCAAGGTTCCCAGGCGGATAAACTATTGCAATGCCGTTTGGTATGATGCTGAACGTTAAACTATAAACGAAGCTGATTCCTTGAAGATTGGCATCACACAGATCATAACTAGATAGATAAAGGCCTATATGAGTGCGTGTGAGGCGTGGTGGTATGTATTGAATGTGTGCTATATGGGGTGGGACCTGTGAATGTGGCTGTATGAATTATGAATGTATGTGTTAAGATGTGGCGGTGGTGTGGGTTTGTGTGTGGGGGGTGTGATGGTGTGTGTGTGTGTGTGTGTGTGGTGTCCTTTTATTGAATTAATTTCTTGTATTGATTTTGCTCTGTAAAGCGTAAAATGCTTAATTTTACATTTAAACTGTAAACATAGCTTGTGTATTTTATGTAGCCATAGCGGAACATGTGGAAGAACAATTTTGTATTGAACATGTTTTAACCGTGATTAAAATAAAGTTATTATTATTATTATAAACTCGCGATTATGGACCGAATTTTTCATCACTCCAACCGTCAAAATTTCTCAGGTATCCAAAATAATACTCATACTTCATTGCCTAATAATAATTTATTTGACAAAGAAGGTAGTGTATTACTGGGAGTGAAGTGTGCGCGGGAATTCTAGTGTTGCCTGATATATTGACATTGTCTAATTTCATGGGAAATGCAGCATTTATTAACTTAAGACTACACAAAAGCCATTGTTTGCAAACCCAGTCAATCGAACCCAATCGCGATCTGTTGATTGTTATTGAATGTGGAATTCCTTTGTCGATAAACAAGTGATTCAACGTTTCACGATACAAGTACTCTCATACCAGTCGCGATGGATCTACGCATCACTACTGTAAATAGTTTTTTTTGCTGTGCGTAAGAGCCATAGGATTTATTTGTGGACAATTGTAATAAAATTTATCTATTTTTTTTCTCACAAGATCCGGTATTTTTACAAAATGCATTCAGAATTAGCATTGTATCATGCCAGATGGTGTAAGTGTAGGATATAACGCATATAACGTATAGAAAATAAACAATGAATAACAGTCAATAAAGGTATTAAAGTCTTGAGACAAGTAATGGACGATTTCAAATGATTGCCTCGACTAAATGCCTAGCTTTAAACGGGTCACAAAATGAAAGAATGAAAGAAGGGAAAATGGAGAGAGACAGCAAAATGCGGTATCTTAATGATGTCACAGGCCGAGACGGCGGGGGGGGGGGTGCGGGGGGTGCGATGTACCCACCCACATCTCCGAGCGAGGTAGGAAAAAATAGAATTTTAGGCTTTTTTGGTCAAAAAAGAGCACTATTTGGGCCCAAAAAGGTCCACTTTTGCCAAATTTACACCCCTCTATTGTGAAAAAGATTCACCTTTTGGGAAAAGGGCCCAATTTTGGAAAAAATCCGCACACCCCAGAAACAAAATCCGGGCTACGGCCTGAATGATTGGTTTCTACTTGATTTTCTATTATCCGTGAAATATCTGCAAATGTTGAGTAGTCCTATGATTGGAGGAGAACAAATTAATATGATATTTTCCCAACAGTATTTTGACCATCCTTATTGCAGTGTAAGAGCGGCCAGTGAATCGCCAGTTTTTTCATCCGTTAATTTCCACCACGTAGCAGCTGCAGAATTCGACCATTCATTCCAGCTGTCAGTAGCAATCACATCGTCCGGTCGTTGTTTATTTCCCGCAAGATTTCAGGATTAAGGCTCGGGGTAAATCTTGCAGAATGCTCCGATTTTGACGAAAGTAATCTCAAATTGTTTGTCTGGCCATGTCTATAACATAATGCATATTTGCTCTACATTTCACATTTTAATATGCAAATTAGGTGGTACGTATTAATGACCACAATAGGATATGTAGAACATTGTTCTATTTTGACCTCTAATTACGTGACCAAATGGTGAAATGAGTGCAACACTCTTAATTGAATTTGTCAAATTTCCCGTGTCATTTATTTTTGACACTTTTTTGTGTCAGAGTGGACCATTTATTGGTCGTTATGAGGTGGAAAAGTGTGAAACTTCTTTTCCGAATCGGAATAAATCGGAAATCTTTAACAAAACTTTCCGAATCAATCAAACCGCAAGCGATGTGATTGGTTGTCCACTGTTAATCGCAAATCTTGCGATCGTGATTGGCCACCAGACTGTATAATTGATCATGTGATTCTTAGATCGCGAACACCACGGATCAAACGTGTTAAAATTTGACATAAAAAAATCTATTCAATTTGACACGGAAATTATTAAGTTTGATACTGATGGTTGTTTATTCCAATTCTTTTTAACCCATTTTGTTTTTTATTTTGATTTCGGATTTTAAGTGATTTCTAAACCTTTTCTGTGTCATTTCATTTGACCCTTTTTCCGTGTCGTTTTGACCAAATAATTTTTGTTTCCCGGCGAACCAATTTTCCGTGTCAATTTGACAACTTTTTTGTTTCAAATTTAACCAATCTAGGAAATAAGAGAAGTATTATATTTCCGAGTCCTTTGGGACTAATTTGGGACTTTTGGAAAGAATCGGACCATTCTAAAATGTTACCCCTGATACCTTGAACACTGATTTTGCCTAGACATATAGTCCTATTAACGATAAACCTAACATACATATTTTTTTATTCCTTCGTATAGGATAAGGATAGGGCCAAAAGTTGGTAGATTTTCAGTACAATTATCCTGCCTTTATATTTTCCCCCTGATACAAACTTGCCTCCCCTGTATGCCTGTTCGTCCGCTACTTAGACTTCTAGACGTTGAACCCCCTGCGGGTTCGGGGTTAAGAATTGGCCCGATGTGGTTTCTCTGCATGTCGTTAAGGGCGACTAAAGGGGCCCCCTGCCGGGTTAGGGTGAACCTGTGATCCCTGTGTTTCCCTGCTGTCGTAAAAGGCGACTTAATGGGACATCTCGTCCAATTGAAACTGACTGCTTGCCTCAACAACATGATAGTGTTGAACTTTGTATATGCAGTGAAACCGTTTTAGATCATCCTAGATTGTTTTTTTATTTAGTCATTGATAAATTGTTTGTTTTTGTGTTTTTGTTTTTTAATTGTTAGATTTTGATCATCCTGTACCTTTTTTCTTTCTGTATTTTTATACTTAACATAAACATGGTTTTTTAATAAATCATGGGTGTTTAAGCTTTGATCCCTAACAGAAATTTTGGTAGGATGTGTTTGTATTTTTGTTGTAAATTCCCTGCGGGTTCGGGGTTAAGAATTGGCCCGATGTGTTCCCTGCATGTCGTAAAGGCGGACTAAAAGGACAACTTGTTTGCCGTGATTTGCGACTCGTGTCGGAGGCGGAGAGGAACCTGGCAGTTGAGGTGAAGCTGTGATGCGGTGCATGGAATCAACACACTGCTTCGCCTCAATTCCCGCCTAGACGAGAGGATTTTTCGTCCTGGATTCAACCAACAGGCTGGGGCGTCTTTGCCGCTAAAAATGACTCATTATGCTAATGATTGTTTTTGGAGACATATTGGGTACTTATGTACCTTGTTACGTAATTGTGTCCTGGGCCTTTAGCAGGCTGCTGCTTAACAGGGTCAATTGAGGAGGCGCCTTTTTTTCTTCTTTTTTTAGTTTCCTTGAGTATATCTCTGTGGTATCCTTGGCATAAGGTGAGGATATTTGCCACTTAATGTATGTGTCCCCGGTTGGGCTCCATGGTGGGTTGGGAGCTCTGGAGATGAATCTCAATACCTTTTTGCATTAGAATCTCAACAACAAACCTTGAACAAAAATCCTGTTACACGTAAAAGAGATTGTGATCCTGATCCTGTAGAGGTGATGATTATTGGCCTCACTTTTAGTGATTGAAGGCATTGATAGATAACCACCCTATCAAAAATCTTCCCCTTTTGCTGTAAGCAAGGGTATGGGAAGGCATTGCTGGCAATGTGAGAAATATAGAAACCAGGTCGGGAATATTTTTGGGTGGAGCTTTTTGACCGGAGATTCAGTCGGATATCCCCAAAATGCCCTACCATGCTTCCAAGTTCCAGTTAGAGTTACTCCTCATAACCCTCTTACCTCTAAGAAGGGTGTAATTAAATTTAGATGATTAAGATGTCTGATGAGAAATTTTGAGTGGGTTGCATCTCAAAATGTCACCCTATCCATAGAATTAGATTACAAAAGGTAAAAAATCAGTACAGGTACGTTTATACTTACCTTCAATGCGCTAACTTTACCCAAGTCAGAAAAGTGGGTTATCTTCAGGTGCAAGTAGAGGTACCTCCTAGCCATACAAAGATGTTTTAAATGTCAACGTTTTGGCCACTTAAGACGTATTGTAGCAGGTCAGAAGTTTGTGAAAGTGTGGCAAAGAGGGTCACAATGATCCAAATTGTAAGGATCCTGCTAAATGTGTGAATTGCAGTGGTTAATCACTCGCAAATTCTAGAATCACTGATCCTAAATCGGGTAGAAAGAAAAAGAAATTCCAAAAAATCAACAGTGACAGGTAACATGACTTATAAAAGGCCAGAGATACTCTTCATTCTCAGGTTACGGATCAAAAGTATGTGATGTTGTGAAAAGTGGGCAAAAATCAATTTCTTCTAAGACATCATTTTCCCAAACAGATCTTGTTGGCTAATGGATTTTTTGCCCATCCTCAACAGAGTAGAAATTGTAAGGAAAAAGACAAGTGATAAGGAATATTGAAACTAAGATGACTTTGCCTATAGATCTCATAGTATTCCTAGCGATCCTGTAAGAAAACAATCGAGTTCATCTAAAGGTGATCAGACTGTTCAGCCATCTATAAACTCGAAGTAGATGTGTAGAAAAGAAAGAGACTACTACACAATAAAACGGGAGGAAATGATAAAGGTCAACCTAGTTCTCACAAGCCAAAGAAACTAGGTATAATCCCAATCAATTAAAACCGCCTAATTTTGACTCGTCAAAGAAATCAGGTTACTAATCATTCTCAATCATTAAGAATTTCAAAGGGTTCAAAGGATCCTGATTAGCTTTATAACAAGTTTGATCACTTTTGTCAGGTGAGGAGGAGGGCATGGACTTGTTTGTCCGCAACCACCTGAACAATTAAGGATGGAGGAAGAGGTCCCTCTAATTCTGTAAAAAGTGACAACATTTAACAAATGTTGCCCATTCTGCAATGGAATTGCAGAGGGCTTAGACCCAATAATGAAGAAGTTAAATGCTTATAAAAATGACCATAACCCATCTATTCTTTGTCTTCAAGAAACTCGTCTAAAAGACAGTGATTCTATACAAGTTTGTTTTAAGGGGTACGATTCTTGTAACCCAAAACCGCTGTATCCCCAGTGGTTAATAGAGCTATTGGAGGGTCGTCTATACTATTAAGGGTGAAGTCCCTCATTCTGTCATATAACTAATACAATTTGGAAGCAGTTGGTTAAAGTTACTCTACACCGCACAATAACTGTTTGTTCAGTTTACCTTCTTCCTAAATATAAATTAGGTTAGATGAAATGATGATGTGATTGGTCAACTTCCTTCTCCCTGCCTTTTGGTAGGTGACTTCCATGCCCATAGTGAAACTTTGGGGTTGCAAGGATACCAATCGGTGGGGTGTCATTGTAGAATCTTATTGGAGAAATCAGGATTCTTGTTATTTTGTAATGATGGTCATAGTACATTCATCCATTTGCGACTGTAATACTCCTCAAGCTTATTGATTTATCAATTTGTTCCCTACTATTTTTATGGACCTTTGTGGGGAGTCATGATGATCAGTGTGGTATTGATCATTTTCCAATCTTTAATAGATATTAATAAGCCAATGCCTGAAGAGCGAGTTCCTAAATGGCAACTTCATAAGGCCAATGGCCAGGGTTTAATGATAGCTGTTTAGCTTTCATTATAGGCAAGCTTTTGTTAAATTGAAGATCCTCTTTTCCTTCTTCACTGGAATTTTGATTGATATAGCCAATACTCAATTCCCAAGTCGTCTTCAAAAGTTTATAGTAAACACAAAGCCATGGTTTAAGGCTGAATGTAAAGGCGCTATTGATTGTCGCAAAAAGTGCATGAAATGTTTTTTAAAAATCGACCAACAAAGAAAAACAACTTAAGAAAATATCAAAGGGCCCGTGCTAAAGCTCGTTCGCATTATTAAAAAAAGGAAAGGGAGTCTTGGAGGCAATATGAATCCAAGTGAAATTCTAGAACGCCTGTTAAAAAAGCTTGGGATATGGTAGGGAAAATAAGTGGTAAACATGAATAATACCACTGTTCATCTAGATAAATTGATGGTAGTAAGTAAAGTACACGCAATCATTATACTCAGACATTTCAAAGATTTAAAAATACTGCTGAAAAACAGAAATTGATTTTTCATCAATGATGCAGAGGGGAGTATAATAGTTCATTAAGCATGTTGAGAGCTTAATGACTCTCTTAGTAAATGTTATGATACTGATTACGGAACCAATTGAAATCAATTATCAATTTCTTAAGCATCTTCCACAAGAATTCTTCTGGTTTGGCTTTGATATTTTCAATAATATAGGGAGTTCTGGGATGTTTCCAAATGTATAGGGCGTGAAGCGACAATTATCCTGTCCGAAGCCAAGGAAAGATGCGACCAAGGCAACAAATTATCGACCAATCTCCCTTACCAGTTTATGTAAGACCATGGAAGGGATGATTAATGCTCGTCTTGTTTGGTTCATGGAAAGTAATGGACTGAAATCTAAGTGTCAAAGTGGTTCCCGGCAGGGCCGTAGTACTATTGACCCACTTGTTGTCTTGATTCTTTTATTCGTGATGGTTTGGTTAGAGGACAATCATGTTGTGTCGGTATCTTTGATCTAGAGAAGGCCTATGATACTACTTGAAATATGGTATTTGAGGATTGCAAATTTAGACCTAAGAGGTAAACTGCCTTTGTTTATAAGAATTTTTTGACAGATTAGGTTTTTAGGTTCGTTTGGGCACCGTACTTATAGAAATATAATCAAGAGATGGGTGCTTCACAGGGTAGTATTCTCTGTTACTCATTTCTGTTAAAATTAATAGTTGCCAAAAGTGGTCATGCCAGGAATGTAGAGGTCATTGTTTGTATGATGATTTCTCTATTTCCTATTCTTCCTCAAATATGGTTTCTATAGAAAGACAAATGCAAAATTGCCTGAATAAGATTCAACGTGGGACTGATGAAAATGGTTTCCGTTCTCTAAAACTAAAAAGTTTGTATGCATTTTTGCAACAAAAGACGGCTTCACCTTGACCCAGAAGAAATTGAAGGTTCTCCTATTCCAGTCGTCTCACAGACTTACAATTCTTGGGCTATATTTGACAGTAAATTGAACTTAAAAGCTCATATTGACTATTTGCGGAAGGAGATGTCAAAAAGGTCTGAATCTTTTAAAAAGTGGTTTCTAACGATGGACGGGGTGCAGATCGCTCAGTTTGCTTCGCCTTTATAGATCACTTGTGAGATCAAATTTGGATTATGGTTGCATTGTTAAAAGTTCTGCTCGTAAGTCACTATTTGAAAAAGCTTGACTATTCAGAATCAGGTCTTCGACTATGCTTGGAGTGCTTTTCGTAACTCTCCTATGCAAAGCTTATTATGTCGAAGCTAATGAACCTCCATTACATCTAAGAGGGAAAAATTAGCCTTCAATATGCTTCTAAACTTAAAAGTATGCTGATCTCCCAACACATAGGGAACCTTTCGTAAATTTACCAACTTCTATACTAGTAAACCTAGCTATTCCATCTTTTGGAATCCGTTTAAAAGAGGGTTTTCAAGGTATGTTCCTAATGCTGATAAACATGGCCTTTGATTTTCCTATTAGTCCTCCTTGTACAAATGTTGAGCGTGATATTGACCTAACTTTGTCAATATAAGAAGGGTCTAACTGATGATCTTTTTTCAAGCTAAACTTGATGATCTTAGGCATAAATATCATCAACATCGAGCTATTTACCAGATGGGGTCTAAGGTTTTGGAGAAGGCTGCTGCAGCTGTTTTAAGTCGGCGTGATTATCGTCGATTAGGTTAAACCTTGATAATGCTTCTATTTTCACTGATGAATTGGAGGCAATTAAGTTGGCCTTAGAATTAGTGAAAAACAAATGAAGTCATTTCATTATATTTACTGATTAACTATTAGTCTTATAGCTTTGAAAGGCAGAGAATGTCGCCATCCCTATATTGCTGAATTGTTGGACTGGAGTAGGAATTCTTCAATTTGTCTCTAATTGAATAAATTCCGTTGTTTTAGCGTGGATTCCGAGCCAATTGGTATTCAAGGCAATGAAAAAGGTGATGTATGGGCGAAAGAAGCCCTTAATATGAATAGAAAAAACATTGAGATTCCCTTTACGGATTTTTTAAGGCTTCAGTTAATAGATATATAAGAAATAGGTGGCAAATGCTGTGGGATTCATTTCCTAATAATAAAAATGATGCTTTCAACCAACGGTTGGAGCTGCTGGTTAGTTAGGTTTGATTGACGAAGGGACGAGATGGTATTAGCGCGATGTAAAATTGTTCATACTTATATGACCCACATTTGCTAAGAGGTGAGCCAGTCCCTCGTGTATTCCTTGTGAGTGTGCTCTTTCTGTGAAACTGTATACTTGAGTGCGTGATTATGCGCGTATCGTAAGAAAAATTACAGTGTCCCAGATTGAAAAACATGTTATCAAGATATTAGGCTCTCAGGTTATAAATTTCCTGAAGGAGCCCGATTTGTAAAAATATGTTTAACCCTTTTTATAAAAGGGTTGTTATATTAGGAGTTATGTGATGTATGTTTTTAAAGTTTGAGTTTTAAACGTAATATAATGATAAAACGTAATGACACGATATCACACAAGTGTGTTGAGTTGTCGTTAAATGTTAATACTCACTCATCATCAGACGTTCGATACACATGTATGTTATTTTCGCATCATATCTAAGTATATTAACACAAAATTGTTTCTGTTGAGGTCAACCTATTACTGTATTTAAATTTTTTGCACTATAAAGCTATAGCAGCTGCATCACGAATTCTGACGCATCACAATCTACTTTATTCCCGTCTAATCATTTTCATATGCACCATGTCGTGTCCATCAATAGGACTGGAATAGAAACAGGACTGTCAGGAAGGTATTCTAAAGGACCTATCGTTGTTGTTTTTAAAATATTTTGTTAGCTGATGATTTCGATTTTTGTGGGCCACCAGCAAACTGGACAGGACCATTTGCCAATCCGGTGTGCGTGTGCTTTTTTTTTTAGGGGGAGCGGTCTCCAACAGCTGATATCTTAAATATAGCGAGGCGCTATTATTGTACAAAATTTCAAAGATGCCCAAAAAACAATGTGCAGAATGGGCAAGACGAATCGCAATCATGCCACTAGAGATAACCCAATGTTTCTTTAAATAAGGTCAGAATTAATAGATATTTCTTGTTGACCCAAAATATAGAATATTAATTTTCACATTTATTCGGAGGTTCCAAATGGCAATGTATGTAAAAATAAGAAGCCATGTAGAAATGGAGGAAAGGAACATGTAAAGCATGCAAGCGTAACTATAAGTGCCTTTGTCAACCCGGTTATAGCGGCAAAAATTGGAGAACGAAAGGTAAGAATTATTTCATTTTAATCCTGGATTTGCGTCGGTCTTAAATGTATTGAAAATATAATTAGTAAAAATTAACTTATCTTTATCTTGTCGTATGTAAATGCCTCAGACAATGTTATTATAACGTTAATGTTCGACATAGGCGTAAATCCACGGGGGGGGGGGGGGAGGGAAGAGAATTCGGAGATATACCCCCAATAGTTTGATGAGAGAGATGGTCATGCATAAATCATCTCCGGATTTCAACGCCCTTAATGTGTTAATCATGTAAGCTAGTTAATATTTTCGCGCGATTGCGTAAGCATTTGTCAAATTTTGAAATTACATAACAATTTTAGTTTCCAACTGGCCAAGATCTTGTGGCGCGCTTGGCGCATTAATAATCATGATTACATCCGCGAAATCTTGGTTCTTTCATAAATTTCATCAAGAACACCCACACAACACAATGTAAAAAAATACGCCCACTGATGCGCGTCTTAACCAAATTCAGTATATTAATATCATTCAATCGCCATAGACACTGTGGTAATTAAACATTTTTAATAGGGAGACCCCCGATTCATTCGTTATTGTCTTTAATCTGTACATATGGACCAAATATTATAATAAAAGAGAGAATGTTGAATTAACGTGGCCCGCCATGGTCGATTTTCATATGTTTTCACCCTCATTGAAGCAGATCGCCCAAAAAATATGATTACAAATTTGAGCTAAAACAGTCCAACCTTACGAATGTTAGAAGCACAAAATGTGTAATGGCCCACCACATATGGGGATGGGTTTTGTTCCTAACATTATTTAAAAGGAACTTTCCTGAGCTTAAAATTTCCATGGAGTAATGAGAAAAAAGTATGAAACTTTCTTCTTATCTCATTTTAAATGAGGGAAGGCGGGAGCGAGGTTGTCGTCGGTCACCTGTAAAAGGGCATTTCGTGATCCAGCACCTTCTGTTCATTAATTGTCACAAGCTATCCTGAGAAAAGCTTATTCACAAATGGAGTTAATTCTGATCTTGGGGATTTGTGTTATGAAGCGATTGGCTTGTTTCCCACAGCCCAACAGGCAAAACTTGTGCTGTAATTTCTGATAACTTGCTATTTTTCACGGAATTGCAGCGTAAGATTAGTTACACATGGAATAGTAACGGTAAGATGATATAAAAATCTAAACTTTTTGACGGGGCGAGGTGTGTGGATCAGAAAATATCTTTAATTGTAGTGGTGGGGTTTTTCAAATTACTCCTTCGGAGCTCTTAAGCTTAGAATATGGCTGGCTCGATTTTTTCTTGTAACTTGCACAGGATAATCGATTGGTAAAGGGATTTATAGAGTAGTTCGCAAATTTGAGGTCCGAGTCATCTAGGATGCATTCATGAAATAGTTTTTCCTCTTACGCTTTTGTTATATTTCTGTCATGGTAGTGGGGGGGTAGTTCCTCAGGTTTTTATGCAGTGATATGGCGTGATCTCTGAACCTATTTATTCAAATGTTACTTATATTTGATTACCATCATCCATAGGGCATATGGATAGATTGACTATTTTTCATACTTGCGCAGAGGAATCTGGGCAAGACTCATATGAATGTATACCAAGATTGACTGTAATAAACCTATGTGACCTTTGACCATGCTTATTAGTCTACCGCTTTCACTAAATTTTGATTTTGCAAGTCGGGAGGAGGGATTATTGTGAAATAGTTCCTCCGGGTCAAAATATCAAGAATTCGAATCTGTGACCCTTTTTGCGAACCTCTGGGCAATGACCTGGGTATGACAGTGTACACTATTGGGTTTTTTTTAACGCGCCATTTCCTATAAGATCACGGCGCTGATGCTTATATATTATTACGCTACCGTCAGGAAATCGTCACAATCATAATATCCCCATAACAGCTACCCGAACATCGCTTGGGTCGAGGAGGTAAGCGAGATAAAGTGCCTTGCCCAAGTGCACAACACATTGGCTGCAACTGTGCTCGAACCCACAACCTTTGGATCATGAGTCGGCAGTCGTATCCATTGGACCACATATGCCCTCATGTTAGAAAATGTGCCCAAATTAGAAATTTTACACACTAAAACAACGTGGTCATTTTCCGGGGTCAGTAGTCAACTATGCACACTTCTCCGAAATAGTGGTCAAATTTTGACCAAGCGTGGTCAATTTTTTTTCGATAGTAGTGTGCATAGTTGACTACTGACCCCGGAAAATGACCACGTTGTTTTTAGTGTGTAGAACACTTTTTACCAAAGAAATAATTTTCAGCTTAATCTTTTACATAAGATAATTTTGATAGAAAGCTTTACATTATTGCAAATTCAGAATTTTCACATTTTAAGGGACACCTGTCATGTGAAATCTCTCGTTGCACCTTTAAACTAAATGTGAGATTTCTTCAATTTACTCTTAATTGATAGTCTAGGCCCTTAAACAGTCCAGAAGAAAGCGTACAAGTACGTACTAGTACGTACTTACGTCATAATTCCCACAATGCAATGCAACTTTTCAAAGAAATACATAAGGTTTTAACATTTCACCCCGGGACAATTTTGGACGAATATCACAAACCCATACCACTAACGAACTTCTTCACAACATGACTGAACAGCACCGCCCCTGCTTATTATAATTAACATTGGTTGGCACGTTGGTTCACTCGTATAGCGCTAAACACATAAAGGTCCAACAATTTGCCCAAAATTTGATTGTTATTTTGCACAGAATTTTTCTAGACGATTACAGTTTGTGTTGCAATAGATCCAAGTCCATATTATCAAAATTGTCAGGGGTTTAGTTCTGCCATCGTCTTGACTGTCCTTGCCGCTGCTAATGTACAAGCAAAATCACACTACTTCACAAAAATGGCATCGTTCCATTACACCGTTTTGCTATACTATTTATCAAAATACCTTTTACAAGAGGTACGCGCGCGTCATCCAGAAGGGGCGGGGCTTAGCAGTAGATCGCACGATCACATTTACGCGCATCACGCTTAAAGTACGCTTATCTTGTAAAGGCTACTTTGACAAAGAGTATTCCGTATTTTTCCATTCAGTTCACATGGGCTATTGGAACCTCGTGTCACAGCGCATTGCCTTTTCTGGTTTCCACTGATTGTACATGCACGACCCCGAGCAGTAATTGGTTGGAATAGATCACATCACATGCATTATGCATGGTGTGACGTCGTAATTAGCACGTGCTTCGATTTGTTGGTAGTTTGAGTTCTACATTGGCGTGTATATCGCAATGGAGTAGCGGTGCCCGGCGGCAAACCTAGACTCCTTTATAAATATTGTTGAGTGTCCGGTAAAAGTTTGTTAGTGCATACTCATTTATGCCTATATTTAAGCCACAAAGGTCATTGATCAGACAAACAGGGTGAGTGCCGTGGGAATCGATTCGAGCGTGTGTTTTCTTGCGTTTAACTCCACGATCCTAAGGCTAATGAATAAAATCACTCCAGAGTGAATTTATTATAAAATCAGTGGGTTTACCGATAAGGACGCTGATTTAGGACTTACTCATTTCAGGTGAGGGCTAATGTATATAAAAGCTTTATAACCATGCACAAATTTTAATTTTAATTATTAAAATTTTGAGTTCGCACTATTTTCCATATGCGCCAGAACAGTGTCCCTTTAACATGTTTCAACTGGTTCCCTGGTTATATGAATAGATATATATGCATGCAGCAGTCGCTCTTTCTGGATTAGCAAAGTCGTATCGTGTGCCATACGCCAGTGTTAGTCTTTCTTTTGAGTTGTTGTTATATATACCAAGTTATTATAATGCAAATAAAAAATAATGAAAAAAAAAACAGCGACAACAACAAACAAACAAACAAATGTTTTTTTTTTGGTTTACTTACAAATATGGACCCTAAAATCACAAACAATTATGACAACTTTACTCATGAACGTGAACAGAATGGACATTGTACTCCATAGACTATACAACGACTGTATTACAGATCTTTTAACTGTATTACTCTATGGAAAGATAAACTACCGGGTACTATCAGCTAAAGGGACCAACTTGGGCTCTGAGTTTCACCCCATCCTAGAACTTCTTTAAAACCGAGTCCTTGACAAAGACCAACAACGACACTGCTTTGTTTCAGGTTGTCCTGAATCCAACATCATTAAATAAAATATTGTCTCAGTTGAAAGTTGAATTAAATGTTGTATCGAATTCTGTTTCTACCATTAATTACAGATGAAATGTTACGTCACACAAAAATTAGTAAGGGATTAGAAAAAACATGGCGATAAGATAATTGAAATGTTCCCATAATATTTAAAAAAATACTTAATATACTAGATATTTCCTTTCCCGAATTGGGACCTATAAGTGTACTGTTTATGTTGTAGTGCTGCCGTGCAAATCGAACCGGTTCAAAATGGAGGAAAAGGGTAAGAAGTAGGAAACGACTACAACTGCATGTAACCAAACAACGCTGGGGGTTAGGAAGAATGGTCGGCGTGCGATGACGAAAGAAGTTAAAAGGTAGAAATATGTTTCTTTAAAAATATGTATTTTACATGTCGAATTTAAATAAAATCAAGATTTATGCAACTTTTTTTAAGTAAGTATATCTGGGTGCGTGTTAGGTTTCCGCTCATTTGTGATTTTACCGAGTAAAGCTATAAAATACGCGATTTTATTAGTCAAATTAATCCGTCCAAGTTGTCTTGTTATATAAGTTAGGCCTCAGCAAACGTTTTTTTTTTTTAATGCTTGGAGAAAAGCGAGAGTAGTAAGTAAGTAAGTGCAATGGGTAAGGGAAAGAAGAATTAGAAAAATGGGTGTTGAAATTGAAAACAATATTGTTTGTTTTAAATGTTTGTTTACATGCTAAAAATTTAATATCTAAACACGAATTGTCTCCATCTTCAAAACACTGAATTTCAGTGTAGGTCTTTGAAAGTCAAACCGCCGTTAGAAATGACACCCGCATTACATATTATTGGACATTACTTTAGCTGTCTGATTCACTAAATTTGGCTTCTTAATACCTCATTCGCATATTGATTGTGTCATATTCTCAGGCCAATTTATAGTGTCACGTAAATGGATACGATACGGAAAATTCTTCACAATGTTTATTAGTTCCGAGGAAACCTCATGTTTCAAGTAAGTTCGCAAAACAAAAACCTTTTATTATTATATTTTAAAAGTCAACTACGACCTGCATTTTTTAACTGACGAAAATGCCATACGAAAAGTGTAAATTGAACGAAGAACACGCTATTCATTGGGAATCCCCCATACGGGTTTTCCCAGACGTAAACCCGTAAGATTTTCATTACAAGATTAACTGTTAAAAAGATTATTAATTTTCAAAACATTAAAATAAAGTTATTGATCACAAATTGTGTAACCTAAGTTATAGATTTAAAGGTCAAAACCAATTGGACCATTTACTCTCTTAATTTTACAAAATTTGAAATCCACTTTTGCATTTAGAAGTACAGCTCCCAGAGGATCTAGAGCAGGAAAATATTGAGATTTTCTTTTTTTTTCATTTAATGCAAGTCTCAAAACGAGAGCCTAGCCTCATTGACTAACGAGAGAGCCGACACCAACACACATGGGTTTTCATTCATTTCAGGAACTTCGTAAACATGGACAGTCTAGGGGCCAAGTTGATATAATACAATCTTCATCCTGGGAAACAGAACAACAAATTACATTTAAAAGTGCACAGGATGATTGCATTACGATGTCCTGGAATATTACACTGATTGAAACTCTTATCTTTAGATAGATAACCCTCTCTCAGACTTAAAATGTTTCTTTTGAAATATACGCCATGTACATTGCCTCTAAGTGTGCATTTAAAGAAGCAAGTTTAACTTTGTTAATCTGTTTGACCCTATTCAAATTGTTTCCATTAAATTTGAGCAATAATTTCAATGGGAATTCTATTAAATAAGGGTTGAAGATATAATAGAGCTCGGAGAAAAATGGCGAGTCACAGAACTAAATAAAGACGAAAAAGTACCCGGTCTCGAACCCCGGAACCTCTCCGTTTCTAGGGCGTGAGAAACGTGAGAAATGGAGAATACCACTGGGTCACAGAAGTAGGACGTGTTAATTGTGGATACCAGGGTTTTGAACGAGCCGCGCTAAGTTATTTCAGTCTTTATTTCAGAGAGTTTCAAGCTGGCCGGCGTGTTACTCGAAATAAAGACTGATGCGAAAACATTTAGCGATTACTCACTGGTATCCACAAATTTTTCGTCTTTATTTAGAGTTACACTCCCGTGCTCGCCAAGTTTCTCGAGATAGCTTCTCTATAAATATTTACCAAGTCCAATTTCTCGGGGTTTGTGTATCATTACTTGATCCTCGCGTGCATTTTGAAGGGAGGGGGAGAAGAGAACCGTGACAGGTCTGAGGGTGGTGGACAGACGTTGAGTAGGACAGCTGCGAATCTCGAGTCCGCAAGGGAAGAGAGGGAGGAATGGTTTTGCAGAAGGAAGGGAAGATTAAATTAATTGGGGGTGTGGTGGGTCAAGACAGATGGGTCGAATGTTATAAGGGTGGAGAGAGGACTCCTAAGGTATTGTACATAAATTTGGCTTTTGTTAAAGATTTTGGAAGACGAACCCCCCCGCCATCTCCCAAGAATCTCCGAATGGTCCCTTTCACCGTGTGGCCCATCTTAATTATTTACAATCACTCCAGTTGACTACTGCAGTTATAGGGTTGCCCAGAACGGCGCTCGTGTAAAGAATTTGAAAAAAGTGGACCTTAAATACCTGCTAGATGGATTATGGTGACTTGTGCCAGAAACGTAAGTGCAAATGTTATTTTTATTAATTATATATTGATTTAAGAATTAATAAAACCTAGAAACCAAAATATGAATCGTTTTTTATCATACAGCATAACCTCATGATACACTAAGTTTAACAATTCGTAAACGCTTTTGTATGGGAACCGATTCAAACGATTGATATTTATTATATGTGCACAAGACCTTGAATAGAATAGTTACATAGATTTAATTGTGCTTTAATATCAATCCAGATGTGATGAGGGCTACAAAAATGTCCAAAACGTGATTAGTTTCCTTTAAGCAACTACGAGAGCGCCACATAAAGTTACGCCCACAAATGGCAGAAAAGGACCAATACTGATGAGATTATACGCTATGAGTGCAAATAAGTATGGTATAGGGGGGGTCTTGTAACGACTGGATTAAGGAACTACCTATATAAAGAAAACAACGGGTTTTGTAATAACACCTACTTGAACCACAACCATATTGTGGAGTTCCTCAAGGCTCTCTCCTGGGCACTTTTGTTCCTCATATACATTAATGACCTTACACTTTGTTCTGAAATACCCACACTTATATTATTGCAGAGGACACCAAATATACTTTTTTCCACAATTTTTCAAAATTAAAAAAAGAAAAAACCTAAAAAATTAAAAAAGAACTTGATATTATTTCAACTGGTTTAAATTAAACAAAATATCGTTTGAATATAAACAAGAAAAACTATAGATTTTTAAAAATAAATATAATAAGCCAGAAAGAAATTAAAACTAGATGGTTAAAATTAGCAATACTCAGATTCAGCAAAGTACTTACTACAAAATTCCTGGTATTCTTAATTGCCACAATTTTTCAGGAATTCCCATACCCAGCATATTTCCAAAAATTAGTGCCTAGATATAACGGGGTTGGTTATCCAACAAAGTTAGCAATTTCTTCCTAAGCTTCACGTTCTCCCCCCCAAAACAATTGTATAATTCACTTATATTACCTTATATATCAAATGGAGCCATAGCTTGGGCTGATGCTAATAAAAAAATTGCTGGTCTGGACTCACTTTTATTCTCCAGAAAAGAATTATTAGAACATGTACTAAGTCCCTGTGGCTGGCCCCACAGACCCTTTATTTCTCTGCTCAACACGTTAAGGGAATGATATTTATAAACTTCAGGCTGCCAAGTCCATGTATCAATACAACTATAACCTTTTACCGGACGACCTTATTGATCAGGATTTTTTTAACTTGTATACTATACTCCACCATTATGAGAAAAGGCAAGCCCAAATACCCCGTGTTTGTAAAACCATTTAATACCGCCTAGTAATTGATAATAATAAAATGATGTTCCAAGGCCCTCTAAGATGGCTAAGCTTTGCCTTCTTATATTATTTACAAAACTCCCCACTGTATGTTCCTTCAAAAATTAATATGAAAATGAGTCTCATCAATTCGTATCGTGCTGTCATCACATCATCTTTTACTCTGTTTGTACCTTATTATCCTTGGAATTTGACTGTCGGTTGTCTTTGTCTTTTGTCCAATGTAATTTGTATCGTATTGTCTGTCCTGGTCATTTTGTGTCTTGATTTTGATCTTTTTGTCTGTCGTTGTCGTAGTAACACTTAAGTTAGGTGAGGTTACTGAATTTTCACGCTTAGCGTTTAGCAGTGCCCTCGTTCATAACTATTTTAAATTGTAATTATTCCTAGAAATGATTATCTGATTTCTAGTGAAATCATTTTTATTTGTACTGCAATTTCCATCTTGTATTTCATTGTTTGATGTGATGATTGTGATGAACAAAAATAAATTTGATTGATTGATTGAGATTCCATATTTCCAACTTTTCTACGGCACAGCATGATGGAAGGAAAAAAATGTGTGCACAGTACTGCCATTTCTGGTCGATGTATTATATTATTATTATTTTTTAAATATAATAAGATTATTATGTTGTTATTTAATTAGAGCAAATTACTGTCGTTAACGAAAAACTAATTAGTTACACGAGTGATATGGTGACCAATTGCCTAGAGATCACAGGAATAGGTGATCCATCTTCAATCGGGAATTCGAATCAGGAGGCGAGAGAGAGAGAGAGATAGGAAAGAGGGAGAGAGAGAGAGAGAGAGAGAACGAACTTTGATAATTATTGGAATGTTTACGTCTTGTGTTTGTAAATATATATAGTTTATGCATGGACCAGCTTGCATAAAACAGGAGAACTTGCTAAAAAAACTAGGTTCAAACGGTTATCGATGTATTGTCAAAATGGTTTAAGGGAGGGGACGTGTGAACAGGTACGATATTACATTTTTATGTTGTGTAAATTTTATTTTTTTATTTTTGGTGATCAATTATGCTTAAGTTGAATAATACAAAAATAATAATTAAACTGGCACCATCAAAAATACATTCTTCGTTATCTATTAATAATCACTCTAGATGACTTCTGCAGCATAAGTGGTTGCCAGAACGGCGGTACATGTGTGAATTTTAATTTTGGACGTGAATGCACCTGCCCGCCTGGATTTTATGGTGACTCGTGCCAGAACGGTGAGTTTAAATTATTTTTTTATTATAATCAATGCATGAATTAATATAAACCTATTAGGTTTAAAGAAACGAAATTAATTTTATAAATTACATCATCAACTTATCATTTCGTAAACGTTATCATTATACTATGTGAACGATCTTGCTTCCAAACTGATTGATTACATGACGACATAAGATCTGATCTATTAAAAAAACCAAATGCTATGAAAAGCTGACCTACTGAAGGTCCAATTTTGAAGCCGTTCCTTAATTTCTCGTTTTGTTTTCGTTGTGTGTGTTTGGGGGTATCTAGATCCTCAAGAATTGTTTTCTGGCTCTGGCATTTTAAGGCTATTTGTTTTGCCTTTATTTCTTGTGACATTCTAACCGGTATTTAAGCTTATTTTTGGCGAAAAGGAAATAAATCCGTTGCTAGGTGTCGGAGATAATTAGGTTAATGAAGTACATATGACCTTCCTCACGGTGTATTATTAAACAGGAGTGTCCATGCAAGAATTAAAATAAAAAGTACATGTGCTACGAGTTGTAGTCATAAACTATGTAATTAAACCTAGACCCTCCCAGGGTCTGTGGTATAAACGGCTGGTAATAGAGACTAATATCCCTCTGAGTCAACCCAATCCACAGTATTTTGAATTTTGGCAATCCAAGCGCGTACCTAGGGGGCGCGTGGGGGGCGCGCGCCCCCGATAAAAAGTAAAGAAAAAATCAGGAACCGGGAAAAATAAGTAAGAAAGGAAAAGGGAAAAAAGAAAAACGGTTCGATTAAAGTGTGTTACCTTTATGCCGCTCTGAGGTGTGTAAATGTCATTAAACCTCAGGGATTTGGGACAATCTGAACATCTCTTTCACATATATACGTTTAGTTTTATAAGCTGTTGTGTTGCACCCCATAATGGTGGATCAAGGGAGCGGCAGACCCTGGCCCCTTGTTGAAGAAAAATATGAGACTGTCAGAGTGAAACTTAGTAATTTTTTTCCGCGCTACGTGTTTTTTTTTCTGTTAAAAGCAAAATTCCACTTCATTCTTTGTCTTTTGGGTGTAACGTATTGGAAAAAATATCTTGGAATTTTTCAAAACGTTTTTAGGGTGTCAAATCCAAGATGGCCGCCAAAATACACAAATTCCATTATAATTGGTATTCTGAACGCATTATGAAGTCCAAATTGACGACAATACCCATATTTGCAATACCAAAGAGTTCAAAAACAGCTAAATTCAATATGGCAGTCACATTAAACAAATAAAAACTTACCGTGTACCTGGTATCCAAGATGGTGTCCAAAATGGCCGCCAAAAAGCTATGTTATGAATATAAACGCTACATCAACACTAATCTAGATGAGAATAGGATTCAGATTCATGGGTGTATGTATATCTTGTGGTACTAGGAACCCACATCTGAATTTTTTTGTTAACAATCTTCAAATCCAAGATGGCGGCCAATATGGCCGCCGAAAGCGCTATTAACAGCTAAAAACTGGTAATTTAAGACAAACTACCTGAATTATTAAACTTATGGGGCAGTAACATTGTATTTAATACTTGAAGACAGAAGAAACGAATTCCAACTATGCGTTGACACTAGAATATTGCAAGGGTTCCACGCTTCGCGCGGGAGGGGTGCCCCTCCTCCACCCACACACCAACCATTATATAACATTACAAAAATAAATTCTGCGTTTATCCGTCTTTTATGCACACTGGTGTTTCGAAATTGTTTTACCCACTTTGCGGGAGAAAATGTGTCTTGGAAATCGACTACTGTAAGGGATCCGCGCTTCGCGTGTGAGGGAGACAGCTTTATCGGCCTTAATTACCCATCGTTTAAGATCTTACGGCTGTGTTGCATTGCTCATACCTGGAAGCAATATTATTTGCTATATAAACTATTTACAGGTTTATTATCCCCATCAGCTGTGATGAGTACATATCGGAAAGACAATATCGCAGCTTACATCCCTCCCTCCCTCCCTCCCTCCCTCCCGCACCCACCCTCCCTCAGAACTAACACTTCCATATCTTTCATTCAAAAAAGGGCCGCCAAGAGTTGGTCAGGTGTAGAAGTAATTATCGTCTGGCGTACTCATAGTCCGGGAACAATGGTGAACAATAGGGCAATCGATTCAGTTGACTCTTCACTCAACATTAGTTTCACGCTTTATTCCGTTATTCCGGACTGTGGCTCCCGCCGGACTATATCTGCTTTCACACCGGGGCCGGGATAAATGAAAATTCAGGTCCCTGGTTTCAGAAATATACCCGCGAAGGCTGCGAATCGCGAGAAAAAATGTCATGAAACCCAAACAATATATAGCCTCTTAAAGTCAACTTGGATAAAATCTACCTATTTTAAGCCTGCAGAGGCCCGGACAGGAGGAAATGCCCTTTATCCTAATTTTAAGAAGGTTGCCCATACCTATAAAATTTATGTTGTGAACAACTTCCAAATCAACTTTGCATGAAAAAAAATCTTGGAAAAAGAATAATACAAGAGTTGCACACGCTTCGTGCCGCTACGCTACGTAAAGGGATATTAGTCGGGGTCCGCCATTTTATCAGGTAGGGTCTCAAGGATAAGGGCACTTTTGCACCAGGGCAACTGTCTTGGAAAAGTTAATATTAACTTTTTTTTACAATTTGCGAACCAAATAAGTATATTATTAATGTCATTAAAAATAACGCCGCATGTGCTTTAAAAACCCTAGAAAGAAGCCCCGAACGACGCCCCTGGATTCTGCAAGAGAGCCTGGACCGATCTGTACCGACTTTTTTATGTGGGGGGGGGGGACCTAAAATCATGGCGCCCCCCGGTGAAAAAATCCTGGGTACGCCTATGCAATCCGTGGACAAGTTGGTTCGTATGAGAGCGTATGGGTGGCCATTGCGGTCAAAATGGTGTCAGCGCAGTATTAAAAGGACTGGTGTCCAAGGGTCCAGGGAGGGCCCAGTGATCTGATTTTTTAGGATTTTAGTTTTTGATTTGTTTTGTATATACAATGGATGCATCGTGTTGGTGAGTGCGACTATTGTAAAAAGTGCAATTCCAAATAAATAAATAAGTTTGATTTTATGTCAACTGAACCTACTGTGCCCTGAATCCGAACACAGAGCCGAGACTGTGGGACAGTCTATACAATACATAAATAAATTATACAAACTGAGCAGCTTACGTGCCTTCAGTACACCGAAACGTCATATGACCGAGCATGTCGATGAAATTACCAACCCCAGTACCAATACAAACTATTAGGAGTTTATAGAGTATAGAGAAATGCGGCTGAACAAAATAAACAATGATCGGTGTCCAGTGACGTCACGGCCAGGGGATGGAGGTAGAGGATCCTGTCTCAAAATGTTATAAATTTGTGTTTACTTCGATGATAAATCCTACCTTTTTCAGTTGATTACTGTAAAGGTGAACCATGTGAAAACGGTGGTACGTGTGAGAGTTTAGAAGACAGACGCAAATGCACATGCCCTCCTGGATTTACCGGGGATTCGTGCCAAGACAGTAAGTTTTAGCTATTAAAATATGCTTGATCTTAAAGGTGCGTGTTCTGATTGTCTTTGGGACCCCCTGATTTACCCGGAAGTAGTATCGTTTTTGATATCAGATGAAAGGCCGTATTTTTTCATTCTCGTCCTGAAATTTTAGCCTTCAAATCCATTTCATTCCCAAGATATAAACAAAAAAAAACCTCCGTTTTAATGGTTAACCATAAATATTAGCACAGTATTGAATAGGGCTTTGCAATATGCATTATTGCTTCTACCAGCAAAACCGCAAGTTTGTTTCCCACGGTACTTGATGGGGCGTATGTGCAAGTGCCAGGCTCTCATATCAAGTAGAGAACACAATAGACATAAATCGGAACAAGCACCTTTAATGTTAGCTTTGAAACCTCTTTACTGAGAGTCCCCCGGATAGAGCGTCCTAGCTTACACGTTAATATATACGGGATGAACTGTGACCTTGTAGACGAGGCTATTGGATAGAGTAATCAAACAAATGATATGTACATCACACTATGGAGAACACAATGTAAAATTGACAGATGGTAAGTGGGACTCTCTATCATACGGATCCTGTAATTCATGACACCGCCGTTATAGCTAGAAATGCTTAAATTTTCGTGAAAAAAATTATGTGTACGGGAATAATAAGGTATCCGACATGTGTTTTTCAGCTCTTATAGCCTTGTTTGTTTGCTCGTATCCACAAGTCATTGGTAATGGCTTGTGGTGGTGTCAGGATTTGTTCAGCTAGTGTGCTGATCCGGCGCCGCGTGTATCCATGATACGGACGCTCCTGACATGGCCCGCTATTTGAGGCTGGGGCGGATTGGGAACAGTCAGGGGTTTCCACCCTACACTTATTCGACACTGACTGCGATGTACATGTACAGTTGTGACTCTCTGTACACGGGACCGACGGCTTAACGTCCCCTCCGAAGGACGGGATGCTTTCATGATCCATTTGCCCAATTCCAAGTGAACCATGGAGGAGAGCGGCATTCTGTATTTAATAGCTGGTATACAGATCAAATCCAGAATTGATAGTACCCGAATAAATCCCAGCAAGTGCCACGACCCCACCGGGATTCGAACCCGGGAATTTTGATGGTAAATTTGCGCCAGAGGCAAGCACCCTAACCGCTAGGCCACGCTCTGCCACTATGATGCTGTAACATAGCCTTGTGTTACAGCATCACAAGGTTGTCGAGGTCAGAAATATCCTTTTTAAAAACAGAAACAAATGAGCCTTGTGCACAAATGATCTGAATTCTATTAAAGACACTATCAGTGATTTATCTGAAACAGTCAAAATATTTGAAATTTGCAGTCCTAGCTTAAAAGTGAAGTATAAGCCTGTAGATTTTTCATAAGTTACTTTTTCCAATTGAAGAATTGGCAGAAAAGGAAGAAAACGACAGTATTCCAAAATACGAATCTCCATTCATGTCAATCCATATATTTCCACAAATGTCCACTTGTAGAACTTACTTACTGAGCACCAGCGTGTGAAGTGAAAACACTCCACCATCAAATAAATGGCAATACACTTCCGGTAAAGTGTGCAGGCTCGAAACGGGTGGAAACTGGCATGGCACCATGGCTGTTTAGCGTCGCATATCGCAAATACATTAAATTACATATTTTAAATTACAGTTTTATCGATTTGCAATCCATTGATATATGATTACTTGCAAAATCTTGCCGCCTCAGTTCAAAATCGCGCATCAACACAGGGATATTTACGTGGATTTCAAGCGGCACGTTATTTATGGTGGGCGGGTATAGGTCCAATTGCAACGTCGCGATAGCATGTGGCTTCGGAAAGTACATGGATACAGTTATTCTCAAAGTTAAAGTTGAAACTGCAACTTATAAACAAATGGATCCTCCACAAAACTGATAAGGACACAAAACTCGTAAAGATATTGCAATTGAAATCTTGTTTGGGGGAAAATCCATGTGGGGATCTGCGGCAGGAAATCGCTGATGTTGATACTGCCATGAACTGCGGAGTGCTGCAGAATTCGATCCATGGTAGATGTACAGGCACATATGAAAGTTGACAGATCAGTGGGATGCATGCACATTGCTATTTATTCCGCGCAAAAAGAGGTGAAAATAAAAAAAAAATACCGCATACCGCATTACTTTTCAAGCCACTTCATATTTGATACAAACTATTTTTTGGCTTATAGTATCATCATGCATAAAATGTAGCTAAACACTATCCAATTGGAGCTCACACTAATGGATTCATCATGATGAATCTTTTAACTTGCACCATACTGAAATCCAAAGCTATTTTAGCCTTAGGTTTTCTAGAAGTGTCTCTGAGATGTAAACAAATCACCACCTTCCACATTTGCATTATGGGAATCTATTCATCTCTTGTATACACAAATCAGATATTTCCCCAGTTAGTAATTTTTCTCTAGTTATATAGAGAAGTAAAAATAATATTTTAATTGCAAAAATGAGGATGCTATAAAAAACAATGTTTCTTGATATAATCTTAATAGTTGTACTATTTCCACATAGGATTTCTATGTACTACAACGGTAGTTGCCATGTAAAAATTTATACAAGTTCTGGGTTGTAGTCATAAGCAGATGTATGAAAAAAAAATAATAATAGCAGCACAACTCCCTCAGTTGATTTAAATGTCATGTCATGAGAAATCTCGTTATTTCAGTGGATTACTGTGATAGGAATATGTGAAAACGGGGTATTGTCGACTTAAAAGACAGACGCGAATGTAAATTGCTCTCCTGGATTTACGGGTGACTCCTGTGAAAGTTGAAGTTCTATAGCCAAAAAAAAAAAAAAAAAAACGCCTAGGATCAAATAGAGCCTGTCAACATAGTTATTTCTTATGCTTAATATATTTGTCCCACCCAGTACTAACCGCGATGACGTAAACACTCTTTAATGTTGATTGCAAGAGAGCCCCCCTTATCGTAAGTAAAAATGCTAGTAAAAGTTGGATTAATCTTATCTTTGTTAGGTAGGAACTAACTAAAGGTTATTCAACTTTGACTAAATGGTTATTTAGGGATGGTTTCTATCAAATGTAGTCAACTTTTTTTTTGCAGTGTAGGTTTCCCCATATCCTTTACCCAACATAGGACGGCCATTACGCTAGGGGCATTAAAATGATAGATAAGCGACTGTACGACATTCATGATTTTATAACCAGATAGCTGTTCTTGCTGCAGATGAACCACCCAAACTACCTGTTGCAACTGCTGGACTAGGGATAGGAAAATGCAACGTTGTGAAAATAACTATAAAAAACGCTAGCCTACTACTTTGTAGCCGTTCCCTTATAAAAAAAATAATGAACCAAACATGCCCCTAAAACTGGCAGTAAAACAAAATAAATAATCAAACAAAGAGATGTGTTAAAGTATTGAAGTTACAAAACGATGTGTGGGCGCGCGCGAGTTTGTGGTGTGTTGTATCATGATCAAAAATTTCCATATAATATTTTATACCTTCACATGGAAGCTATCACCAAAACAATATGATTTTGAGTTTAATCGGTCCAAGCCATTTGGATAAGTAGAGGCAACAATGTGTCCTTAAATTGGTCCATACTAGGGTAGTGTTAATAATGTGATATGATTTATTCATAACATCAAAGAGAAACAGTTCCTGATTCTTAAATTTCACTGCAGTACTGAGAAAAACTGAACTTTCTTTGATACCGAAATTAAATTTTGTGGATTATTAGTGTGTGGTGTTTGTGTGTGTTGTCAGTGTCTGGGTGGTGTGTGGGTGTGTGTGTGTGTGTGTGTGTGTGGGGGGGGGGGTTATCGACCGGGTCGCCCACTTTAAAATATTTGAGTAAATAATGTAATAGTAAATAGAGAAATATATATACTGTGAATCTTAGGTCTTCATAGTCACTTCGTACGAGTATGTAAAGGTAAATGTACCATTTGGCTACAGAAATGTGTTAATAGTGGAAAAACAAAAGGTGCTTTGTATGCTTATATTCAAATAAAACAGGCTGAATATCCTATTTGCTTTCAATAGGGAAATTACAAAATTTATAAGATTTTACCAAATTAAATAATTCCTCAGCGTGCTTCCTCAGGAAGGGAATATTTTTAATAGAAAGCTTTTACTCAGTGCAAAACCACAGAATCTCATGTAAAATCTTTACGTTGCACATTTAAAATACCTGAAATGTACTACTGCTGAGAAATTTAAGTTTGCGTCTTTTGTGTGTTTTCCCACTTGGTAGTTCAAATAGTAATGTTGTATGTTACATTTCAGTGGACTACTGTAGCCAAAATGCATGTCACAACGGGGGTACGTGTCGCAATCTGGCCGATACACGCGAATGTTCCGCGGTCTGGATTCAAGGGTGAATGGTCAAATCGGTTCGTAACCCGAATGTAACAAAAATGGAAATAATTACCATTGCTCATAATTATTTTTATTAATCTTTTCCTGTCGAAGGCCAGTGCACGCAAGTGTTGTAAAAAAAAACACCATGTTGCGATTGGCCGGAATCGAACCGGCAACCTCTACGGATCGCCCTCAATAGTGAAACCGGCAGGAAAGGTAAAAAGAAGAATCCAGCTATAACTCTAAATTACAAGGATTTAATAAAATCTTATAGATTAGGAATTTTAAATCTAAGATGTAATTTAAAATCTAAAACAGGATTGTTCCCTAATCACAATCATTGGGATTTATTTTAATCCTTATTTAGAGTGATAGCATGGCCAAGTTGGCGGGGACCTATTTAGCTCATTTTCCGGGACCCAGGATCTCTCTATACCACTGAAGAAAAAGTGTTCAACAAGTGCATATTACCAAGTTATATCTTATGGGTGTAGGGACATGGACAACAATAAGCTGGAAAGAAGCTAAAGTGATAGAGAGGGGCTACGGACTGAGGATTATGATTGGGTCACAAAGAAAGACAGAGTTACACAATCAAACAACTCTGATGTCAAAGAAAAGGTTCAGGACATCAAGAGAGGGGAAGTAATATGTGGCGTTGGGGCAGGCCACATGGCTAGACAACAGGATACAGTTGGACAAAAACGGATTAACTGATGGTGTGCAAGAACCTATGTCGTGGGAAGAGGCCAATAGTGTAGAAGATGGACTGTTATGACATAAGGAGCCATGAGGTGTTACTTTGCAAAGGAAAGCTCAGGACGGAAGACATGGAAAATTGAGAGAGTCCTCCTTCCTCACAGGGAGAGACGTGGTCTAATAATATATTTTTGCAGATTCATATTGATGGGCAGTCATTCCAACGGACAAGAGCTGCAATAGCAAATATCGTCAGCCCTAAGTGAGTTGGATTGATTTATTGAAGAGGTGCATGTATCCAGTACAAAGAGTGCGAGTTTGCATATAATTTTATAATAGCTCAAATAAGTACGTACATTTATAAAACAGTCAGCAAACGTTTAAATTAATTCTTTGAGAATGAGGAACCAAGAAAGTTCTTTCAAAAATGGTGTGATATGGCAAGATAGGAAGAGAGTGAGGAGGCGAGTAGCGTGTTTTGATTTTCTGAAGGACGAAAAGTTGAATAATAATAATATAAAAAAATCTTGATATAGCACCTAATGCGGAGGCCTCTTGCCGCTTCACACAGAAAAAAGGGGCATATACCATTATTAAAACGCCGATACAAAAATAAAGATACATTGCCATTCTGTGAAAACAAAATATGATATACATCAATTAATACACAATTTCGAAAATTTAAGAGAATAATTAAGTGGAATTCAAACTTATATTTATTTTTGACCAAGTTGTCAAAAACATTATGGGGATACAATGAATCGTCAGCTGTGAGGATTGAGTGTGTTGCACCCGACCGCGACGTCGGTTAACGTTCTGACTCAGAGATTTCGAAATATTATTTTTGTGTAATATGAAAAATAGTCACTAAGAACTAAAGATAGTTAAACCTAAAATGCACAAATCCGAAATTGATCTGAATCGGATTTTTCGTTTTGATGCAGTAAACATTAGTGTCGTATTACTCCCATAGGATACTGGTATAACAAAAATTCCGGATACGGAATTTTATAAAAGTGGTATTTTCTATATGAAGGAATCGATTTAAGCTTAGCAATTTCACACAGTGATTTTTATGGACAAAGCATTATGTACATCCAAAAACACGGGGGGGGGGGGGGGGGGGGGGGTTTTTTTTGGAAATGGAGGGCGCTCTCCTCAGGAAATCTCTGAGTCGGCCTTTAAGTCGGGATCTTTCTGGCTCGATGCCTCTGCTTATTTAATATGATGAAAACAAACTATCCTAGGCAACCGGATTGGAAGAAGGTAGAACACAGGAAAGAGAAAAGAAAAAAAATCACAGGGTCATAGCGCGGGGAATTCAAAAATGTTCATTAGTAACATGTGTCCGGTGGCCCTATTTGTTCGGACCGATTGCTGGGGCAACGAATCCTATTACGTGCACTCCTGAGCGAATTACCAATCGGCTAAAACTTTCAACAAAAACATATAATATAAAATCATATTAAAACTTAACGCGTCACTGGCACATTTCAAAAACTATGAAATTTCTTCAATGTGATCGCAACAGATAGTCTAGGCCATTGGAAGGATACGTGATATTTTTACATATGAAAAAATAAACCAGATCGGGAACATTAAGAAGAGGCTAAAGACTCCCGGTAATTTGAAAGCCACTTAAGTTTGCGTAAACTTTAATCAACAAATAGTTAGGGTTCAAGCGATGGGAACCAAGCTCCGGCATGTGGTTTTCTTGTGTTAAACGCCATTTCCGTCGTTGCTGAATAAATGTCGCCTGCGAGATTAATACAAAATCGTTATGTTTACCAATAAGGGCGCTGATTTGGTCCTAAAACATTTATGTGCGGGCATAAGGGATACAAAAGCTTTTACAACCATGCAAAGTATCAATTTTGAAACATCTTAAGGGCGCAACTATTTTTAAAATGTGCCAGTGTCTTCATAACTTGAAATTTGACACAGCTGATTTTGATGTCATCGTTATTCGTGACTACTGCACCACACATGCTTGTCAACACGAGGTTGTGAAGACTTGACGATGGAAACCATGTGTCATGCAAAGAAGGATTTATTGGTGAATCTTGTGAAAAGGGTTTGTCACATTTTGGTTATTCTAAGAAAGGAAATTTGATTTATTTTTACCAAAAAAAATAAAAAAATTCAAAGTATAGAACTCTGGAAAGGAAAACGTTACTCTAAGTTTCACGGCATATACCCTCACTTACGATCCACTGGGTATCCGATATTCAGGACGTACGGTGGCTCATAGTCGTGTCTTAACCAAAAGACAGGTATGTATTATACATGTTATGTGTACGGCTACAGGCATTTCAGCATGGGCTTCGTACTCCAAAAGTGCCTCCTGTGAACCAGACTATTTAGCACGCGCAGAATAGCATGGTTCTGCTATGACATATGTAGACTAGTGAAAGTCTACAAGATTGCTTGTGATTGATTGATTGTAAAAATAATGGAAAGTTATATCCAACAAAATCGCGATTTCATCATCTTAAAAAACAGGAAAAAACTAGACTTAGTGCTCTGTGCAAGAGCACGTATAAGTTATGCGGGGCAGAATAACCCTAGTGACCCCAAATTGACCTCTCAACCCATT
The DNA here is from genome assembly GCA_023653785.1 of Ophioderma brevispina. Lineage (NCBI taxonomy): Eukaryota > Metazoa > Echinodermata > Ophiuroidea > Amphilepidida > Ophiodermatidae > Ophioderma > Ophioderma brevispina. The sequence goes on along the minus strand of JAMKCH010055395.1, from coordinate 5,550 downwards.
ACTTTTTGTAAATTCGCTCAAGTCAATTAATGCAATAAGTCACCGATCATGTTTATCATACAACATCTGTAGGTGTGGTGATATTTGAATGTAACTTATTTGATGAAGTATTTTGCCTTTGACCCCTAATGCATGGTCAGAATTGATGAAAAAAGTCCCCCCTCATGATTTACTTTTATTGACCTCTCTCCAAGTCCTAGAGATGGCCTAAACAGATTTTCTATTGACCTAATTTTAAATTTACACACCTTAAATATGTTGGACCCCTGTGACCTCAGATGACCCCATATTGACCTCTTTGACCCATAACTTTTGTAAAGGAGCTAAGCTAATTAATACATGACTCACATCGATCAGGGTTGCTTAATCTTGTTAGGAAAGTAAGTGGATTTGAAAGTGTAACGTAATTTGGAAGTATTTTGACCTGTGACCCCTAAACCATGGTCATGTGATGCAAGGTCATGATTGAGACTTTTATTGACCTCATCATCAAGTCCTATGAGATGGCTAAACAGATTTCTATTTGACCTAATTTTAAATTTTTTACACACAGTAATTGTATTGACCCCTGTGACCCCACATGACCCGTATTGAACCTCCTTGAACGCCCCACATAACTTTTGTTAAGGGGCTCAAGCTAATTCATTGAGCATGACTCACACTATCAGTTTGCTTAATCGTAAGAGGAGTAGCGATTTGAAGGGTAACGTAATTGGGGTATTTTGACCTTTGACCGCCTAAAACCTGGTCACGTGATGAAGTCAGAAGTGACTTTTATTGACCTCTCACCAGGTCCTATGAGAAGCTAAAAACTATTTTTTTTATTTGACCTGTTTTTAAATTTTACACCAGTTAAATATGTTTGACCCCTGTGACCTCAGTGACCCCATATTGACCTTTTGAGACCGATAACTTTTGTGAAGGGGCGCATCTAATTAATAGCATGACCACAACTATCAGGTTACGAATAATCTGTTGGAGGAGTAATGATTTGAAGTGTAACGTAATTGAAGTATTTTGACCTTTGACCCCTAAACCATGGGTCAAGTGATGAAGTCATGATTGACTTTTATTGACCCTCTCAGGTCCTCTGAGTGAACTAAACAATTTTCTATTTGACCTGTGTTTCAATTTTACAACACAGTAATACCTGACCCTGGACCCCACAGACCTTTGACCCCAAACAAAGCATCAATTTTGAACCGTTCAACAAACCCAGGCTTGTGACCAATTGTGGTTTAAATCCGACAAGTATGTGGAGAGAGAGCCAATTGTCAGAAAGACATAAGAAGAGACGAAGAAAAGAACCGGTAAGAACAATTAAGTTAGGCGATAGCCGCCTACTTAAGAAAATAGAAACCATATACTTAACAGATCAAACATAGCTTATCTATCTTCGATAAAATGTAAATGTTACAATTTGGATCACTCTTATCAGGAAGGCCCTCTTCAATTCAGTCCACCCCGGCATTTGAACACTGCCCCTCAACTAGGATAAACCGGACCTCGATGCCGCACCCAGACGGGGTATGAGTTTCCTCTCCCTTACATACCCCGTACGATCATTGCAAAGCTTATCCATAGCTTACTTTTAACCCTTGCAGATGACTTTGAAGTACTAATAGCGGTTTTTTTTGCTTTTTTCTATTTATATTCCTAGTTTATCCTTGTGGAAAACCATGTCAAAACGGTGGGCGATGCGAAAGCACGGTATATAACATGTACTTTTGCGTCTGGCCATTTTTTTTTTTTTTTTTTTTTTTTTTGGTGTTTTTTATTGGTGAAAATGCACGAAAGTTTTCAGGGTTTGGAGGCAAAACCCCTTTGGTCTTGGTGTCAACCACAGTGCAACCGACAAGTAATCCAGACCTAAAAGTAAATAAGACAGGAAAAATAAAAGGCAAGGGTGCAACTTCTCTGCTTGGTAGCCTTTTGGGGGTCATTCACCTTTGGCATCAGTCTTATACCATCACCTTGGCTAAGATCAAAGATGAGCGACAGATTGAGTCATTTAATGCAGAGAAAGGCAACCGAAAGGGACGATACATCGATAGCAGGTAAGTGGAGATCGATCTTAAGTCTTAGAGTCGATCTTAAGTATAGACCCCACACTTCACACTCCGTTTTACTTTATGTGATTGTCATGGAAAGAGAAATAATTTTGCGTGGCGCAGCACCTGGTTACCGATTACAAGACGGATCACAATCATTCGATCACCTCATTACTTACTCTATCAGGACTGTTATGTAGTATACCTTTTAAATTCATATTATAAAGCTAACAACAGGGCCTCCAGACTGAACCTCTGCGTTTACAGAAAAAGAGGTCCCTGCGTCCCTTATGATGGCGATCGACCAACTCCCCATAATTATGTTGCTCTAGGGGATAGCTAACAACCTCCCACTAGTAGGTTACCTTACCTTTCCAGCATTGAATACTGTCGGTAGGCTACTCCCTATTTCCAAATTCCAATCCGTGTATGGGTGCCGTATTGGAGGTAAAGATTTTACGCAAGTGCACAGCAATGTTGGCCTTGGCGGCCTTGAACCCGCAGCGCCTTCGCCATGTTCTTCCACTGGAACCTGGACCACACGTACCCTACTAACGCCTCATAAGTACGCCTTAAGTACAGATATATACAGGATAAACGGACATATTTGAACTTAGTCGTTTATTTTGTGAATATCATTTCAATAGAATTTTCAATTCAATGAACCTGGATTTCCCTCCCACTTATTTACAGTTTCTCATTGTGCATTCCACCATGCCAAACGGGGGACAATGTGAAAATACTGGATATGATGCGTTTGTACCGACGTTTTCAGGAGAGGATTTGCAGTGTAATGTTTGGGCCCACCAGAATTAAGAATAAGGAGGTAAGGATTATTATACAAGGAATTGTGCACCTTGAATTGGCAAAAATAAAGGTCATTATCATTAACAACAGACAGGTAACAAACACGCACATAACGCTCTTTGTGTTTTTATTCAGAGGACGGAGTTCTATTATAGATTTATTACACCGCTGGATATTGTATCGCTTCAGGTCTCTTCAGGAATAATCTGCGGTAACATCTTTTCTATAAGAAATTTACCGCAGCTTTATTCTTTGAGACTACCCGAAGCGTAAATATCACAGGGAAAATCTATTATAGAACACCATCTTAGCAACCCACACCAGGGTTCTTTCCGGTGTGAAAGTAATCATAGTCCGGCAGGTATCATAGCTCCATAGACGACAACGGAAATAAAGCGTGAAAACTAATGAGTAGTCAGGAGGAATTGTGGGCCAGAGGGTGGAAATGGAGTCACGACTTTCTATCGATCGACTTTTGTTTGTGAAGACCTAAGCCAATAATTTCTGGAGGGTTTGCAAAATTTCGTGCATTGGCAATTTTCTAGAAACCCAATATGGCCGCTATCACTCTCAATTTATTGCTTGGTCTGATTTCTTTACCATCTTGTATATCTTTTTATGTGCTTAAATGTGCACTCTGGAGGTGTGCCACTAAATAACACGCTTTTGGCGTTTTCCCTGCATCCACAGCTCTTCAAATTTACTAATATATATTTAATTCATTCTGTTTTTTGTTTTTTTTTCAAAACGTTATCATTTTTAATAATTTTATGATGTTTATATTACTGGGTGCATGAGAAAATAAAATAAACCTGAAACCTGAAATTCAATGTGGAAATGGCCATAATTTTATGCTCTTAGATCCAGGTTTATAAGCACGAGGAATTCTTTGGACGGTTTGACGTGATTTGATCACGAACATTACCATCAAATCCAATATACCACACCCAAAAACCCAATACAACCAAAAACCCCTAAATATAATTCAAGTTGAACCACACTTCAAGTTTGTGTGAGGCATAGTCTGGGCTCTATACCCAGTAGAACTCATATTTAACATTTCAACAAGTGGGTTTACCAAGCCTTCCAATCAAGATGGCAGTCAATAATGCCTGCCTTTTATGAAATCTTTGAAAATCCACAAATATGTCATATATTCATAATAATCTGGCCGTCATTTTTGAATTTAAGCATGTTGTCAAAACAGATATACCAGATACGAGTTATTAATGCTCAAGCTATCTCTCACATACTTTAATTATTAACTTTAATAATCATTTTGGGAGTTTTAACTAAGCCAATACAGATGTATCGTCATTTGTAGGTTTAAAGATTTAAAAGGCAACACCATTGGCACCCATATTAATACATTTTTGCATGTTTAAAGAACAAAATCCAGATAAGAGTCCAATGGTCCAATACTATCCCACACCTTTAATTTCATCTTATCATAATTTTTATTTCACCTTTAAATAACCTTTATACAATAATGTAGGTTTTAACTATTTTAAAGGGCCTGTCTGGCTCCATCTTGAATTAGAAAAGGTTCATTACAAGACTGCCCAAATAAGGGTTTCCTAGTGACCCGTACATGGATCTCAATAAGTGTAAAGCATAACGCATGCCACATCGACCATTTAAACGACCACATCAAACTTGTACTAATGCTGTACATGAGTTGGCAAAACAAATTTTAAAAAAGATTGTTCCATCTTCGCATATACTTTTTGAAAAAAATGTTTCTAGTTCTGTAAAGCGATAAATGGTGTTTTTTTTTTGTCCTTATACAAGCAAATAAAAAAATAAAAAACCGAAGTGTGTACCTTATGTTAAGTGCCCTTCCGAGGGTCTAATATGTTTGATAAGATTAGAGACCCCAACACGGACAATTAAAATATTTCTATATTAGCAATTGTAAAAGTAAAACAAACTAAACAAAAACAATAACAAGGCAAAGCAAAACCACAAACCAAAAATCAACAAATTGTCAACTATTATTATATCTAGGTATTGTTGTTATTAATTTTTAAATGACCAGAGGCAGCCTTTGTAAAAAAACTTCTTATTTCTCTTTTAGTTACCAAGTTCCCCAAGGAGGCTCTTGCTCTTTTAGTTGCACAGCTACGAGGCGCCGGTTAACACAACGGTAGTACGAGTCATGTCTTCCCTGTGTTTGCTATTCTAGACCGTATTTATTATATCTTTCCACTTTTATATTAGGGCTTTGCTTAAAACGTTTGAATACGTGGAGTATTTCACCGAATTTAAACTATAATTCATACCAGCGCATTATAACTGAACAAAACAGTGCAAAATAGGTAGTTTCCCATGATGTCCATACACCGTCTTTTAAAAAACGGACTTTTGAGACATGTGGTAATAAATCACGGGGTTTGCACAAGTCATGTCTGAAAACGTATTCACATTCCATGACACACAGTATAATGTCAACGTTATGAATAAAAAGTTCTCTTCAAGTTACCACGTGACCACTCTCTTGTCATTCAATTTCCCGAGTCCAACAGTGACGGACTTGCTTTCATCTCTATTGACGTTATCCTTACATTTCCTGTCCAATACACAAGACAATGCACTTTCTTTTCTCCCGTAAACATTTAGAGTAAAACCCTACAAACCTGTACAATTCAGTTAGGCGGATATTTTGAGGTCATTGTGGCCTTGGTGGCGTTCC